>JAMKQA010005918.1:0-18011 GCA_024699735.1 Posidonia australis | reverse complement strand
AAAATTTTAAATATTATTACAATCCCTTCTTCTGATACTAGCAACTGGCGAGCTTTGTACTCTATAACATTTGAAATAACAATGAAATTAAAAATTAACAGCCATATTTTAACTCTATCTAGTCGAAAGAACTATGCATATCGTTCTAATTCTTGGTTAAAATTTCTGACTGGGAACATATTTTGGTTGAAAGTAGATCAGCAGGGTTGTTTCAATGATATTCATTTACAATAACCCAGGATTGGTTGACAAAAAGAAATGCTCAACAAGCTGCATATCCAACAACTGGCGAGCTTTGTACTTTGCAGCCTGTTGGAAAATATATACACCAGAAATTCAGAGGTTCAATCAAATAATGAAGGATACACAAGCCGAGTTTTGTTGCTTATACATGTCGAATTGACCAGATATATTTGTTTGCAATGGACCTTTTGTTTACACAAGAAAAGTTGTAAAATAGCAAGAAAAATGTCTAAGGCTTCAGAGAATGGATAGGCCTTCATCATATATAATGTCTCACAAAATAGAGCAACTCCCTTGATCCCTGCAAAGAAAGGTACACAATGTTAGAGGAATAAGGTAATGAACAATATACAAATTTGAACTCTGAAGGCATATATATTTCATTGTTTCATATACAACTCGCAAGTGATCCATTGCCTGTATTGTAGAAATTAATATCATAAAAACCTAGGATTAAGGGTTGTAAATATGAGATTACTAGATGCCCATTTGCCTTTGCCTTTCTTCCTCCCCAGATGGCCATTTGGGAAATGTTTCCAGTTTTGGGAAATCGGCTGTTGTCTAATTTTCTGGCTACTTATTTGGATATTTAAATCCTTTCTGTAGACTGTTGTGGTTTCTATCCGATGGTATGTCCTGCAAGGTTGCAACTCCTTCATTTGAAACTTATGTAAAAGGGTAGCTTGGACTTATTTTTGATCGAGGTAGGACATAGTTGGGTTTTTCTTCTTTTCCTTCGAGAACTCATTTACTAGTCAATTTTGATGCTAGATTCTATTGTTTTCTGCGAAATTGAGTTTTTTTTTTTACCCAATCATATGATTTGGTGCTCTGTATCTTCTTGTTTAGCAATGCTAATGGTAGTTGAAATGCATGTGATGCTCATCTGAACTTTGAGAACTAGGTGATCTGTCACGGTTCTAAGAAACTTGATCAAAGGATTTAGAGCAAGTGTTTGTGGTCTTCACTCTGATGGTGATGAAGTAGAACATTACTATCCTATTTGTTCTGTTTTAACTTCATGTTATTTCATAATTTAACAGTGTTTTGATTTGTTAGACAGCTGAAGTAACATGAGCTTCTCATCAGCTCAGTTTGTAAGCTCTAGGAGGATGAGTGTGTATGATCCAAACCACCAAATGGGCATCTGGGGAGGTTCCTTTAGAGCAGACCGTGGTCAAAATACAGGTGCATCCTCAACTGTGGAAGCAGATGCTGAGGTTGGCAATAGGGTACAATTTCGTGATTCTTCATCATGTTTGCTATGAAAAATATCAGCCTATATATATATATTTCGTAAGATTATTTGGCGGTCATTTCTATTGTGTTCCATGCAGTCAGAAGACGCCCCTCAAACGATCGTGGGAACATCAAAGAAGTATGATCAGGAAGAGAACAAACCTAGGGACAAGGTAAATCTGTAATCCATTGGTGTGAATTCGCCAACTTTCCAATGAACTTCTTTCCAAGTTATTTGCTTTAAGATGTGATTATACATCTACAAAGTTCTCCATGATACTTATGAAACTAATCTCAAAGGTGTCGCCTTGTTCTTGTTCAAAGATACAATCTGGAAGAACTGGATTTACTCCCATATATGCCTCTGGAGTCCAAAAATCCAGTATTGATAAGAAATGTTATTTTGTAGAAAACCCCTTGTGGAGATGTTGAGATTTGGGCATGTAGGTTTATCTCCTCTTTCAAGGTAGGAAAATCCAGCCTCGACGTTTCACTGATTCAAAAAGTTGGCATGTAGGTTTTGAGACGACTTGCACAAAATCGAGAGGCTGCCAGGAAAAGCCGTCTAAAGAAGAAGGTAGTTCATTGGAGCACAGAATAAAATTGTCGCTTTGATGTTATTGAATTTTGTATTTTTCTTGCAGGCGTACGTTCAACAGCTTGAATCAAGTCGCATCAAGTTGTCCCAGATGGAGCAGGACTTACAGAAGACAAGACAACAGGTAACAAAATAGCAATGCGTGGATTGAATGAGTAGGGCTTTAATCTTCTTGCCTTACTCAACGGTGCATAATCTTGCAGGGTGTCTACTTTGTTGATGATTCTGGAGATTCGAGTTATGGATTGTCTGGATCTGCTAACTCTGGTGTGTCAAGTTTTACATAGCATTCTAGTTACACTAATTTTATTAATGACCTTATCATATCTAAATCTTCTATTCTTTATTAACTCATGAAAAATAAAAAGGGAATTTTCCCTTAAATGTTCTTCTAAAGTAGCGTGTTTGCCGATATATCCTCAGACAACACTTATTTATTGATGTAGTTAGTAATTTAACCTCTAAGGTTAGAAGTTTAACCTAGATTAGGTGAAGAAAGGCGTATTAGAGTACAACAACGTTTGATTTTGTGAAGGCAGATCCATAAATAAGTATTATTTGAGGACATATAGGTAAATATGCTACTTTACAAGAATATCCGAGTAAAAATTCCAAAAGGAAAAAAAAAAAATATATTATAATGCTAAATACTGTGTGTCACTGGAATGCTTGTAGACATTGCCGCGTTTGAGATGGAATATTCTCACTGGGTCGAAGAGCAAAATAGACAAAATGGTGAATTGAGAGCTGCTCTGCAACAACATGTGTCCGATGTAGAACTCCACATACTTGTTGAAAGTGGAATGAGCCATTACGATGATCTCTTTCGCATCAAGACGGTGGCTGCTAAATCTGATGTCTTCTACATCATGTCTGGCATGTGGAAAACAGCCACGGAACGTTTTTTCCTGTGGATCGGAGGATTTCGGCCATCAGAGCTTTTAAAGGTAAATTTAAAGTCACATTGCTGTATTCATGATAGAGTGAGTGAAACCTAACTTATGCTTTTGGCATGCTCAAAGAGATCTGAATTTACATGGATCATAAATAGTGGAGATCTGTTATGTGTGAGTGTGTAACATAACAGGAAGTAGGTAATATTTGATTATAAAAATGAATCACGTTGCCAACCCCATATGCTTAAGGCATGGCTGCTGTTCTTGTTTCCATCAATCTCGGTCCCCAGATGGACGGGATAAGTTTTGAGCTGCTAATTTACCTATTGATGTTGTTGTCACTTGTCAGGTTCTATGTCCTCAGATTGATCCTTTGACAGACCAACAACTCGTGGCCGTGTGTAACCTTCAACAATCATGTACGCAAGCTGAAGATGCCCTTTCTCAAGGCATGGAAAGGCTTCAACAGACTCTTGCAGACACACTAGCATCGGAACCCCTCGGTTCCTCTGGCACGCCCAATTACATGGGTCAGATGACTACGGCAATCGGAAAGTTGGAGGCCCTCGTGAGCTTCGTAAATCAGGTAGATTATTCCTTCAGACTTGGTTAACATCCTAACAATGCCGATGGTAGGAAATATTAATCAACTAGAATTTGTTCCTTGAGCAGGCGGACCACTTGCGGCAGCAGACACTGCAGCAGATGTATCGGATCCTGACCACTCGCCAAGCTGCTCGAGGACTGCTTGCCCTGGGTGACTACTTGCAGCGCCTCCGGGCCTTGAGTTCAATATGGTCTGCTCGTCCTCGTGAAACAGCGGAGTGATTGAAACGTCGGATGCCCACGGCACTCCTCCATTGGACATTATCAAACATACGCTGTTTCAGCAATGATTCGCTCCTTATTCACTGGTAGGGCTGACGGATGACAAGGTAACGTGTAAATATCACTCACGAAACTCCGCCCATTCTGGATCAAGGATTCCAGATGCTGTTGACGATCTATTTGCAGTGATGTTTGTTGTATATTACGGCTAGTCTAGTGTGCATCCATCTGATGCAGGAACAGAGCTGCAAACAAACTGGTGATGGTATGGGTGACTTCACTTACGCTATGTATATTTAAAATTTTGCTGTAATAATGTATGCACGCCTTAGCATATATCTCAACATTTTTTACAAACACATCCCTTTGTATATACTCCAACAATTCCAAAACTGGAATTGTCTTTGAACCAAGGAGAAGACCGTGAAATGGCATTGAAATTTTACAATTGTTTCTTCAGATGAATTCCCTTGCTGGCAAACAAGGAATGTAGTACCAGCCACCATTATATCAAAAACAAGCAATAAAATGTTGGCAATGAATGATATAAGGAGAGAGGGCCTTTCTTTTCCGGTGCTCTTTCAGAGAGGATATTAGATAACACAGGATGCAAGGATACATTTTCTGCTATGTGAAATTCTACCCCGCATCTAATTTATCTTCCCAAAGAAAAGAAAAGATAAAACAGGAGGTATTTTATTATGCCGAACGTAGAGCCTCATGGTGAGTTGATTCATGTCACTAATGCTAATCCCTTATTTGACGTCTTAATTGTTGCCGTTCAACCACTTAATTTAGTAATGAAGTTCCTTTGTGGTTGTACAAGAAGTCGAAAGTTTGACTTCTACGGACATCATATATATTACAATCATATTATTGTATTATTTCCTTCTTAAGTTTGTGTCTCATGAACGGTAGAAGGAAAAAATTGAAAATCCGTTTCACTTAGTGGTGATCTCATAATCAAGTGTTTGATTGTAATATATACTAAAAACCATTACCGTTTTGCATAGAGGTTAGGGTTCAAATCCAAGGCATTAGATTTTCCCTTATTGTAGATACTTAAGCTACAACTTTGTCTACAATTACTTAATCTAATGGTAAAATCTCTTTATGATTGTACGAGAGATCGAAAATTCGACTCTACGAACATCATATATATTACAATCATATTATTATATTATTTCATTTTTGGATTCGTATCTCTCGTAAGCGATGGGAGAAAAAATTAAGAAATCTATTTCACTTAGTGGTGGTCTCATAACTAAGTATTTGATAATTGTAGTATATATTAAAATCCGTTTCTCAAAAAAAAAAAAAAAACCTAAGCTATAACTTTGAAAAGGCAAATTTCGAACTCAATGCTTCATTTGAAAAGAGAATATTTTTTTCTAAAGAAAGCATCATGATTGTCCAAACAGTTTAACAAGCTTCATTAATTACCGAATACCAATCAGATCAAATATTTATAACCTTTATTTCAGCAACCCTGATTTCACACATGACTCCTGTAAGGTGAATGGTATTACATTCTGTCGATGGCATAATCCAATGCATCCACTAGGAAATCTGCAAATGTACCGAGAGAAGAAATCATCTTGAAGTAAATGAAGATGCTGTTAATAAACTTCGACTTTACAGTATTTAATTTTAAGCTCAAATCACAGAAAATTAGAGTACCTGCATCCTCTTTTGTGAAACACATGGGCGGTTTTATTCTGAAAACATTGCCATGCAGACCACCTTTCCCAAGCAGCACGCCAAGATCTTTCAACAGGAAACAAACAGATATAAAGAAACGAATTTCACAAGCTTGAATTGGAGAAACAACTTACTAGAAATAATACCTTTAAGCTTCTCAATGACTGTTGCTGTTTCAACTTTGGCAGGTGTCTTCTCTTTCCTATCTGTCACAAGCTCCACCCCCACCATTAAACCCTTTCCACGTACATCTCCAATTACTGAAAAGGACAAAGGAGTTTAACAGATTAACAAATAATTGTAAAATGGAGAATATATACATCTACAGCTTGAATCAAAATTAATAGTGACTGCTGTTGATCAACACATAGATTTCCCAAGCCCAATTTAATTGCTGCTGATCAACATGTACGAATCCATAGCTCAATTTCAATGGTGATGTTTGTAGACTTGTGGTTACAAATTGTCCGGCTTGTCTGCATTGTTCTAATGGTTTTTTATTATATTTACTACTTCAGTAAAAGAAAATAAACTAATTATGAACTTCTAAACAATTAGTTTAGGAAAATTAACGAAGCCTAACTTATGATTGCATGCTACAGATACCATGCTACTCTTTACTTTTTATTTATGCCAATGCTACCAAAGACAAAGATACATACACCTGCAGGGTTTAGGAGACCATTCTGAAATGCATATTGTTGTTTAGAATTTGAAAATTTGTAAAATCTTAATTCTCAATCCTAGTATATTCAATCCAAAACAAGTTAAAAATTAATTATTACCCTTGTACAATTAAAGCTTCATAATATGCAAAGTCAAAGAGGTCAAATGTAGTTCACGTTTATATTTATGCTGTGCTCTGCTTTAGTTTTTTGAGGGTAAAATTTTGTTACATATCCTCTTCAAAGACATGTCATTTTTTATAAATAAAATCTTTTGGGTTTCTAAAGGCTGTCATCTTAATCTAAATTTGTTTGCTAAATGATTTCTGACTCTCCTTCCTAGAATTCCTAGCTTGGCCACTGACTGCTATGATGCTAAAGAAACAAGAAGCAGAGTTAGGACATAGAAAAATTACCATCGTGTTTTTGTTGAAGATCCCTCAAGCGTTCTATCAAATGAGATCCTACAGTAGCACAATGTGTTTGTCGCTTCTCCTTGTCAAGAACCTTTAAAACAGCATGTCCACCAGTAGAACATACAGGATTTCCACCAAATGTGTTGAATTGGATCTTCTGAGCCAGCACCTCCGCTATTTCAGGGGTTGTTACCACAGCTCCTAGTGGTAATCCATTCCCAATACCCTATCACATGCAAGAACAGCATGGAATTCAGAAACCTCTAAACAAGTCGTCCTTTTTATCCTAAAAATCAATTACATCAGCTACATAGAACGAGGCTTTCAAAAAAATATTGTAATTTTAAGTTCGTAAGAGTATTTGAATATATGGAAACTGACTGAAGTGACAACAATATATTTCAGGAAGAAATATTCATCAAACCATGTAGATGAATTTTCAAATTCATGGAAAAATGGAGCTTGACCTTGGCCATAGTTACAATATCCGGAATGACACCCTGGGTCTCAAATCCCCAGTATTGGCTCCCAGTACGGCCAAATCCACTCTGAACTTCATCAGCAATGCAGACACCGCCAGCCTTGCGTACAATATCATATACCATTTTCAAATATCCAGGTGCCAGTTCAACTGCTCCCCCAGCTCCCTTGAATTTTGGTGGGAGAAGAAATTAATATAAGTTGAAAAATTGAAACATAATTAAATAGTGGATAACAGCTAACAAACGGACACTACTGCTGCAAAGCTTAGCTACTAACCTGAAAGGTTTCTGCAATAAATCCTGCAACTTTTCCAGAAGTACCATGGTTGATATGGTCTTGTACTTCTCTAACATAAGGAATAGGATCAGAGCCAAATACCCCACGATATGGATCAGGATTTATGACATGATGAATTTCACCCTAAAAAAATAAATTTTAAACAAAAAACACAATTATATGTGCTGATACATGATGTATGTAAAATTAATGGAGTCTAAAACAGAGCACATGTCACATTATGCTGCTCAGAAAGTCCTGCACATTTCTACAATTCAAATTGCATGTGCCTTGGAAATCAGGTCAATAGGACGTAACTACTTTCTAATTGAAAAAAACATATTTAAGCCAGTGGTCATGGTTCACAGATGATATAATGTTTCCATGTACCCCAAAATTTGAGATATACACCAATTTGAGTTTTGCATGTAACTCTGAAAATCCCATATTTAAAATGTAAGGCACACTTGTACTGCACTACTTCTATCTACTTTTGAGTTCCATTAAGTGGGATGCGGCAGCTTACAAGTGGTTGTCCAATGATCTAATTAAGCTAGTCCTTTTTTCATTTTCCAAAATTTGAAAGGAGCTCATAGTTTACCTGCCTGTGCAGCTATTCAAATTGTCCCTTGTTAGTTATGCTTTTATGTACATGGTTTAGATGGGTTATTGGATATCCATGTGGTGGGTGTCCCCTATATATATATATAATCCTTCTCATAACAATAGATGTGTGATTATTCTTTTCCCTAATCAAACATAGTATCAAGAGCTTAAATTGTGTATCAAAAACCTAACCCTAGCTCACGCCTTCTTCCTTTCCTACCGTTGAGAGCTTTCAAAACCGTCGGCGCAGTCACGTTACCTGTAATTGTTGACATCCACCCCATAGTCTCCCGTCACTAGCCGGTCTTCCTCCTCCCTCTGCCGTCCTCTTCTTTTCCATCTGACAACTTCTACAACCTATGTCGTTGCACAGGCATGCCAGTTTACGATTGTATGTGTCATGCCTGTACCTGCGCCTCTTCTGTGTGTATGCTAGTGGTTTTTAGATTGATCACGTACTGATTACATCCATGTTCATGTGCTCATGGGTCTGTGCCCTAATATGTGCTCATATCCATGTTCCGTGTTCTCGATACATTTGATTCTGGTGTACTGGTTAGTTGAAAGATGGCCTCCTCTCGTGATATATGGATCAAAAACTTCTTTGGAACCTCAATCAAGTTAAATGAAAAGAACAATTTACCATGGTCTCAAGCCTTTAAGGCCTTCCTTAGTGCACATCAGAAGCTCTATCATATAACTCATGATCCTCTCGATGTGAAAGATGTTATGTATAAAGATTGGTTTACGAATGATTGTGCTGCGATCTCATGGTTGGTGAAACTGACAACATAGATGATAGTATTGCTCAGGGTGTGATGATGCTCAAACTGACAAAGAAAGTGTAGGACACACTGTGGAGTACCTATGGGAATGAGAGAAACATTGTCCGTGTCTGTGAGATCTATGAACACCTCTTCACTCATCATCAGGATGATCGTTCTGTTCAAGATTTTTACACCTCTCCACGCACTACTTGTTGAATTGAAGATTTATCAACCTTTTGTCGTTGATATCTACAAAATGAAAGAATACCATAAAGAATTGGCAGTAGCTATCATTCTAGCAGGCGTTAATCCGAAACTTGTTTCCTATATTCGCAGGTAGATTCTTGAAGTTGAGACAGTTCCGTCCTTATAGTCTACATTTTCTCGTGTTTTAAGGATCTTCATTGCTACGACGACTAGTATTCTAAATCAGTCTGCAATGACTACCTCTACTTAAGGGCATGGTCATGATTGCTCTTCTGGATAGGGATACGATACTTACAAATGTGAGCATTGTGGTAGGATCAACCACACATCGGATAGATGTTCGGACAAGTTTGATCAACCACAATAGGCTCAACATGTAAAGACACAGTCTGATAATCAACCTTCACAAATGGCGATCATATCACAGGTAGACTATGACAAATTCCTTCAATTGCAAGTCAATCAGTCATTTGCCACTGCATCACATATTAGTACATGAGGTACCAGTGCCTTGTTAACTTCTAAGAACAGATCTTGGATTATAGATTTTGGAATGCCTTCCCAAGTACTTGTTAATTTACTTTCCATTAATGCCATTACCAAATGATTATATTGTTTTGTGACTTTATTCCCTTTCCATTGCACCTTTCAGATCTACAGACAGGACAAATGATTGATTTGGATCATGAACATAGACACGGTGTGTACCTATTAGTTCGTAATGAGATACCGTAAGAATTGACATCTTTAGCTTTCACTGCAAGGAAGAGTCTCTACTCTTGTAGAACTATCGTTTTAGTCATCCATCTCATCGTAAGCTTCAGCAGACTCTTCCTTGAGTCTTTGTTGAATTGTTTGATTGTAAATTGTATCAATTGAGTAAACATCATCGTACTACCGATAGACGTCCATCTCTTGCTATCAATAAGAATTTTGTTTTAGTGATATTTAAGGTCTTGCATGTGTTTCACTAGTTTTAGATTATAGATATTAGATTGTGTTTATTGATGACTATTCTTGAGTTTATTATGTATATCTTCTCAAAGATAGACTTTGTGTTCTTGATACTGTCAAGCATTTTCTAATTGAAATAATAAACGAATCTGTTACTCCCAAAATATTTTGAACTAATAATAACTTAAAGTTTATGCAAATTGATCTTCAACATTATTGTGATTCTTTGAGTATTCTTCATTAGACTTCCTGTGCTCATACATCTCAACTGAATGGTATAGGGGAACACAAACATCGTCACATCCTTGATGTAACCAGCACCATTATGTTGTAGTTGAAGATTCCTAAATACATGTGGACTGGTGTTGTTCATACTATCTCTTATCTCATTAATAGGATGTCATTTACCCTTCTTGGTGGTGAGACATCATTGATAAGGCTTCGTCTTGATATAAACTTGTTTTTACTATCCTCAAAGGTTTTTGGATGTGTTGCATTTATTCAAGACATGAATCCAAGTCTTGATAAGTTGTCTCATCGTTCTCTTAGATGTGTCTTTGTTGGATATTATCGGATTCAAAAAAGATACAAGTATTATTATGCTCTCACTCATTAATATATTGTCTTCGTCGATGTTACCTTCTTTGAGTCTCATCCTTTTTTTTGACTCTACCACATCTTCTTGTGAGGGTGTCCCTCTTCCTATATCTATTGAGGAATCTGTCAGTGTCAAAGATACACTAGTTGTTATGAAATGCAATTTGCCTTGTCATTTACATGTATATCATCATCGACAACAAACACATGTGACACCTCCTATTGAGCTAGCTCCTACATCTGTGGATCTACCTTTGCCTATTCTTGATTTTTCTATTACTCTTCGTAAGGGTAAACGCTCCACTACTATTCATCTTATCTCTCATTTTATTTCTTATAATTGTCTTTATCCTTCATTTTGCAACTTTACCTTATCCATTTCCTTTGAGTATTTTCCTAGAACTACCAAGAAACACCATATCCCACATTGGAAGTCAACTACGAATGAGGAAATGCAAACACTGGCCTTTTGTGGCACATGGGAATTAGTTACACACCCTACTGAAACTAACATATTCAGCTACAAATGAGTCTTCAACATAAGTCAGATAGGCCGATGAACAGGTACAAAACTCGCTTGGTAGCTCATGACTTCATACAGACATATGAAGTTGATTATGAGGAAACATTCTCCCTTGTGGCTCAACTGAACTCCATACGTGTTCTATTTTCTATTGTCGTAAATCAATCATTAGAGTTATGTGAACTCAATGTGAAAAATGCTTTTCTATACGATAATCTGGTAGAACAGGTGCATATAGAGTAACCTCTAGGATATGTTACTCAGGAAAATGATCATATATGTCTACTCTGAAGGACTATCTATAGTCTCAAGTAGAATCCACAAGCTTGATTTGAAAAATTCAGCAGAGTTGTAATACATAATGACTTTCAGAAATATATTGTTGATCACTCGTTGGTTATCAAGAAACAAACCAGTGGATATGTTTTTTTTAGTCGTATATGTTGATGATATTTTCTTGATTGAGAGTGATATTGCAGGAATCAACAAGACAAAGGAATATTTCAAGAGATATTTTGTTACAAAGGATATAAGAAAATTCAAGTATTTTTTAGGAATTGAGTTTGCCTGTACCAAGGACAAGATGACACTATTCCAGAGGAAAAATGTGCATAACCTCCTACAAGAGTCTGGTCTTCTAGGATGCATCTAATTGATCAAAGTCCAGCCTTCTAGGATGACTTGTCAAAGTCCTTTGATAATACTAGTAGATATAGACGGTTGATTGGAAAGTTGATTTATTTGACAGTTATTTATTTAGATAATTTTTATGTTGTAAGACTTCTTAGTCAGTTCATACATAAGCTTAGATTGGTCCATTGGTAGAAGACCTTACGTGTATTGACATACATTAAGAGCACACATAGTCAAGGTCTTGTTTATAAGAAACATGATCATACTCAAGTATATTCTGATTCAGGTTATGTAGGTGATAGAGAGAATAAGAAGTCTACTTTTGAATATTGTACTTATATTAGAGGTAATTTTGTCACATGGAAAAATAAGAAACAAAATGTAGTGTTTAGATTTAGTACAGAAGCAAAATATAAGTCTATAACATAGACTGCATGTGAGATAATGTGACTCAAGTCCTTACTAATTGAGTTAAATTTTTTTGTAGAGGTTTCAATGTTTATGCATTGTGACAATCAGGTAGAAATATTTATTGCTAGCAATCCTACATTCCACGAGAATACGAAACACATTAAGATTGATTATCACTATGTGTGTGATATGGTGATGAGAGAGATTATTGATATCCCATATACTCAATCTTTAGAGCAGCTGACAGACATCTTCACAAAAGGTTTAAGTGTTAGGGTGTTTGAACCCTTTATAGTAAACTGAACATGATTAATATATGTACTCCTGCTTAAAGGAGAGTATTAGTTAGCTTTTATGTATATGAGTTAGATGGATTATTGAATATCTATACAGTAGGCATCCCCTACATATATGTAATCCTTCTCATAGCAATAGATGTGTGATTATTCTTTTCCCTAATCAAACATCCTCTATGTGGAATCAAAGTAAAAACATCCCAATCTCCAACCTCACATTCCTGGTTCAATAATCAATTAACACAAAATCTCAACAAGGGAATCTAAAAAAAGGCTCAATGTTTCATTTTTAAGCTAGGATATCCCTTGAGAAAATGAGATATAAGGAAGATGGGTGATTTCATCAGTTTTAAATAAAAGTAATCTGGGTGTTCAATCAAGAACATCAATTCTAGTATTTTTCTAAGTCAATAATTTATCTCTCCTTTAATACCACTCTCATGTGTTGGATTGTGGTGTACAGTGGGTGTTAGTCTAAGGTTTAGTGGTTGGTGATATGTCTTCTTCTCGTCACTACTATTGAAAGACAAAGTTGCATTCTTACTCTATGTCGAGGTCTTTGCCACCTCCGATGGTTATGAATGCTCAAGGACTTCAGCCAATCGCATCAGACAAATTGTTTGCAGGGACATGTTACGTCCTCTTTTCTCCACCAAGGAATGGGCGCTTCTCTTGAAGAGGGGGTAACCACTTATGCTAGCTGTTGATAGTGTCATTATTACTTTCTCTCATGTTTTGTCCAGCAATAGAGATCAGTATGTTGTCTGAGTGTCTGCCATCAGTGTACTAATCAAGTGATCAAACCAATTAATCGGCTTGGTCAGCCGATTGGTGAGGCTACTAATCTGATTGATGGGATGTTTAATCGGCTGATAAAAACAATTTTCCAAGCAAAAGTTATTGACATCAGTAATGTGTCACACTCCTGAGGTTGATCTACTATTGTCCTCATCTAAATCAATGTAAATGTTGGGTCACTGTACTCCCCAAAAAAGCTCTTAGTGTTGCCATTCATATTTGCTTCGGAAGAGTAATACAACAACAGCGATCATGTCTTAATCTCATGTAGGGCCGGCAACAAGAATCCATTCTCTCCATCTAATTCTATTTAACACTACTTCCTTTGTTAAGTTGTACACCATCGGAAAGCCACCTCGTTGGGCCTTGGTCTCCCAAGATTGAAGAGGATACAAACCACCCCTCTATCACCCACTAAATGCTGCACTAACACCCACCATACACCTCATCCAAGGTTCAGAGACGAAAACTAGAGAAGAAAGTCTGAACAATCAAAGTCAGCAAGGGTGATTCCTGAACTGCTGGACCCTACACACCCTCTTCTTGCTATAATTTAGTTAGTTGAGTTGAGGCAAGGGTCATATTAAATCCTTGAAATTCTTTATATTATCTTCAAATCTTCTAACAAAAGGTTTATTCTAAATAGTTTTCTTTATCTACTATTAGAAAGAGAGAATTTAATATTTATTATACAGATGATGAGTAGATGTTGATTTTTTTAATGATGACAACTAAATGGAATCAACAACAACTTTATATATAAGCAAACAATTGATGTAACTTCATGGGAGGGATTTCAGGGATTAAGTTATAACATTGGGAAAATGGAGAATAATAATTCAAAGTTGGTTTAGTTGACCGATCATAATTTCAAATTATAATTTAGTAAGTGACAACCAGGCATATGGATAAATTGTTACACTACCGGTGCAATCTCAATGACTAGAACGATGATACCACAATGGTTTCTCAAGAACAATATGTTCTTCAAATCCAAAACATAGTCCACTTCAGTACTTCATATGACTGTTGTTTAGATAAAACATTGATTAAACTATCAAATATTTTCATGTACACACCTGAGGTATGGGGTACTTCCAGGTATTTAGTGCTGTCAGTCCAATTGTACCAGCACTTCCACCATGGTAAGAATTTCTAAGAGCAATCATAGTAAGATTACCACTGTAAAGCCGAGCCATTAATGTTGCCAACTCATTTGCCTCAGTGCCAGAATTGACAAAGTAAACAACCTGTGTCATTTAGAGTATATATTTAGAACTTCTAGGCATTAAATGAGTTAAATGTCAGAGAATAAGTTGTACACCATCACATGAAAGGATGTAATTCTGGTGCTAATATAACCTTTTTAAAAATTTCATGTACTTGATCAGAACATTGAAAAAGGGTAGAAAATGGCAAACTACCTTAAGGTTTCCAGGCATCTTGGAAGCCAATGCCTCTGCAAATTCGACAATGGCATGATGTAAGTAAATTGTAGTAGTGTGCTGGAGAAGCTTAGTTTGTTCCACAACAGCATTTACAATATCTGGATGACAGTGACCACATGAAATGGTGACAACACCAGCAAATGCATCAAGATAACGCCTCCCATTCTCATCATATAGGTATTGCATCTTGCCTTCAACAATGTTAAGCTGGAGATAATAAAGACAATATAAATTGAAAGTGAAAAGACCGATATTAAGATTGTTTTGATATAGAAGGAATGTAAATTGCTTACAATTTGATGAGGCAATGATGGAAGAGATTATGGTGTATATATACACACACACCATTCCCCATATCAACTACCAAGCTCAGGAGAAAACTTGAAGACCATAAAACATGCTTCAAGTTGAAAGCAGAAAAATGAGATACGTGGGCCTCATGCATAATTTTTAGAACAGCAAAATGTACTTGAAAAGATTACAGTTTGATGCCTATGTTGTAATAATCAAGGTCACTCATCCACACATTTTTTTTATTTTTAAATGAAAACAAATCCATGATAGGAATCTCGCAATAATTTTATAAAACGCCACATGAGAAGCAGTTGCTGCCAATGTGGTGGTACGTGATGTTGAATGTATTATAGTTTCCTTCTTAATTGGGCATTATTAGAGCTTCTGAGTTCAGTTTCGAAATCCAGGACTCCGACCTTTAACAGGGTGAACTTGCGTTACTATGTGTGTGATGTTGTGGAGTGCTGAAACGTGTACGAAGCAACAGAAAAGAACTCCATCGGCTATAATCCACTAACAGAACTAGGTGAAAAATCTGCTGACTTCCTGTTACTCCCGACGGTTAGCAGGGTTCTATTGTTTGATTTCAGAAACAGGTTAAGCACAATGCGGCTGTCCATCATCGTAAATTTCCACTTCTACGTGCAAAATCTGCAACTTATTTTCGAAAAAAAAAATGAAATTTATAAAAAGAAGATCACAACAAGAATACTGCAATCAGTGGTATGATAACCCCAAAAAAAGGAAAAAGAAAAAAAAAAAGCTATGCAATTTTAAACCAAGAGACACGCTAAAGCTAGCACAGATGGAACAACAACCCAGATCTATTCTTTTCCAAAAAAAGAAACATAGAAGAGAAGTAGCAGTAGAAGTGGTACAGGTTTGTGGTAGTAATGGAACAGGGATGAGCCAAGAAACTGCTTCCTCTTCTGAAAGATCTCGTCCCCAAGTAATCCCTTGTAGGGCCTGGGTTGGTATTCGAAAGGTGGAAGCACCGGCGGTGTAGTGGTGGCCGTAGCTGTGCCAGACGAGGAGGAGAAGGCAGCACCGCGGGTGGTGCAGAGAAGGAGATCAGAGGAGATGGTGTTCCTCCTCCTGGCGACATGGAGAAGAAGGCTTCTCCCGAAGAACATCGCGACGTCGATCGGACAAGCCCGACAATTTCTAGGAATGATCGTCTTCTTTTTCCGCTCCGCTATGTTTGTCACGGAAGCTCTCAGGCAGTCAGGCTCACACTCTCATCAGTCGTCTCTTCCTTGCCCAAGCTAAGTGGAGACGTGCGGCGCTTCGATTATCTGGGGTGGCAGTGGGTTGGATCTATGTCTAAATTTAAATCTATTTTTTTTAGGTGTTATAAGTTTGAGTCTTAATTTTAAAATCTAGATCAATATCCAGACTTATGAAGATAATAGATCTGACTTTTGGGTCTAATAAGGTCTAATAGATCCTTCACTCTATTTCTCAACTAAGATTTAATTATTCAAATGATTCAATAAAAATAGGAGATTCTAATAATTTAAATTATTTAAATAAACATATCTAAATACACATTCGAGATTCAACTCTGATATATTTCAAATGTACATTCAACATTCAACGTTCAAATAAACTTTACTAAATACAATGACGTTCAATTGAGATTCAATTATTCAAATAATTCAATGAATGAGAGAATGAGAGTAGAATAATATATATTATATATATAGTGTAAATATTATACATTAGTCTTTATATTTAACTTATAATATATTATATACAAATTGAACCCATGGGTCCACAGATTTAGGTATTTTTAGACCTAGACCTTATCTAGTAAATGAGTAGATCTAGTGGATCCAGGTCTATGGGTCCATAGGTCTCATTTTTAGGACTAAGACCTATACTTTACGGATCCACACCCACGGATCCTAATTCTAGACTCGATCTATTGCTAGTCCTATCAATTCTGCACTAGGTAAATTTTTTGTAATAATATTATTATAAAATCTTATTATAAAAATAGACATCTTTTCAAATTATTTTCCAAACTAAAGCTCAAATTCAGGTAGACCGCGCGTGATCATTGGACCATCAATATTTTTTCCTATTTTTTTACTAAATTCTACACTTATGCTGTTAAATTCAAATAGCAGTAAACCACACATTCGTTTAACCTAAATTTAATTCTTGGAAAATCGAATTCAGTGTAAATAAAACTCGACACTATCATAATTGAATTCCATGTAAACAGAACTTGATCAAATTTAGCGTTAACCAAATGCAGTGTAAATAAAATTCGACAATATCATAATCGAATTTAGTGTAAATAGAATTCAACAGTATCATAGAAAAATTTTGTCAAAAAAAAAAAACCCAGAATAGAACTCCTAATATAGCCTATTCCATATTAGATATACACTCCTATTTATTATTCTAATCTGAAAAAAAAAAAAACAAAACATGACTCTTGTTCAACTTAACAAATAACCAAATATGTACTCCTGATATCAGGGCATCTTCATTATCATTCAACATAACTATTATATATCAATTAAAACAACTTAAATATGTAAGTTTTGTTCATTACAAATCAATCAATCAAAACAACTTTAAAATTAACAGAATTATCAAATATCTCTAAATTACAAATGAAACTACAAATTAGTTCAACCAACAACAACTTAAACGTGTAAGCTCAAATTAAAGAAGTTCAATACAAAAAACATCAAATAAATGTAGGTGGCCACTTTCTTTTCTTCTTTCCACCATGACTCTTTCCTCAACCACATCCACATCCTTGGTTTGGTCCTATATCTATTTTTTAGGTCACACCACCTTCTTCATTATCGAAGCTCGAGTTATCTTCATGGTCAAAGAAAATGTATGTGTTAACTTGAAAGGGAATCTACTGTTGGATCCTAATGCTTCTCTAGAGGGGGGTGAATAGAGTTTTTCCGGTTTTAAATTATGTCTTTGAAGTTTATTAAGCAATTCAAGAATTTAAAACAAAGAACATTCAATCGCAAAGACAATGAATTTATAGTGGTTCAGCCAACCCCGGCTTAGTCCACTCCTCAAGTTCCCCACTTGAGATTTAACCCTTATATTCAATACTTAGAATATTACAAGTACAAAAGTTACCTTGTTTGTACA
>JAMKQA010005917.1:0-11472 GCA_024699735.1 Posidonia australis | reverse complement strand
AGGAAGTCAAGAGAATTTGACTTCTAATAAAATAATTGCATGGCAATCATTAGCACTAGAATAATGTTGTTTAACCCTGAAGTTGGATTATAACATTGAGTTGTCATTGTTGGAGACAGGTTATCACAGCATTAATTCAAAGAAAATCAAAGAAAATGCAGTTATAAAATCGAAGAAAATGCCTAGTGTTAGAATTTGAAATCACATTAATCCATGTGATGCTTGTTTGACGCCCAATATGTTGGCTAAAGATTGTCAAGCATAGGCCATCTGAGTAGATTATAAGAATAGGTACAACTCTTACATTTTTTTTTTCAGTAAGTGGTTCTGCATGCATAAAGGGCTCGTAGTACAGTGATTGCTAAATTCCTTGCCAAGGGATTTATTGTTCAGAATGATTTGTGAATTATATTTGTAATGGTTGAATGCAGCACCTAGTTTCAGCCTTTCAGGAAGTTATCATGCGTACACGGTTGAGGATTATACCTTGTACACGTTGAACTGATTAAAGTATAGGGTTTGCTTTCCATACATGGTTTGAACATTGTATGGTTTATTGGTGTATCCTTTTCTTGTAAACCTGTTCCATGTGGTCAATCACTTACTAAATAAGTGCCACTGATGGCCATATCGATGAATTTTGTAAGGGCTCTTCGTTTTCATGCTTTTATAAGATGAGGTTCTTATTTCTTATCGGTTATTCGTAAGTCATCTTCATTAGACTCAAGCTATGGTGCATGACCTGTTATCTGTGTTTTGTTTGAAGGCAGTCTGGCACTCAAGGTGCTCTTACTGGTGTGGGATTGTCCATTGCTTATCCCAAAGGAATAGACATGTCTTCTTTGGGGCTTGTTGTGACGTCATCAACTCCAGGAGGCCCTGCATATAGAGCTGGAATTATACCTGGAGATATAATTTTGGCAATTGGCGATGCAAGTACAGCAGGAATGGACATATATGATGCAGCAGAGCGCTTGCAGTAAGAGTTCTTTTTTTATAAATAACTTATTTTTCTTCTAAGGATCTGCTCTTTATGTTCCAGAGAATTGACTGCGCAAATTAGATAGTTTGATTTTGTAGGTCATGTTTATTTCAAGATACAAATTCCTTTTGCAGTAGGTTGTTTTTTATTTGTTCCTTTGAATCCATGTCTTTTCTTGCATTATTTCTGAATCTGATTTTCCTATGGTAGAATTTCTTTTTCATTTTTTCTACTCCTGTATCTGATCTGCTCATTCAGATGTTAGGGGGTCATACACCTCATGTTTTAAAAACTAGTTACCAATATTATGTCATTTTAACTGATGATTTCTTCTAGACATGGTTTTACTTGATGCATTCGATTGGTGATTTTCTCTGCATGAATCAGTCCATTGTACTTGTGGTGGAAACCCATTTAAGTACACAATCAAAACCCTTTGTTTCAACTCTAAAGGAGAGCTTACTTGCCTCATGCATTGAACTTTGCTGTGATCTCACTGATCGCAGGACACTCTTCCCAGCTCTCTTAGGTTGTAGTACATGCATAGAATGGGTCAGCTATTAGCTAACCAAAAACATCATCATATTGTTGAGACTCAGGCCTTTTCCTCGTTACGGGTTGAGGTTGTTCTCCTTGTAGGTTCGCTTGACAGACTTGTATCCTCCATTGCAATCACCATTTAAACTGTTGCGTGGCAAAGTATTTACTGTCGGTAGATATGAGTTTCTAGATGTGCACGCTATTACTCCTCCATCGTCATGATGTAATATAATTCAATCAGTTGAGTGTCTTCTTCTTGGATATGATGGCGAATGGAGGTTGAGATTATGTTGCAAAATTGAGGATGCTGACATTTTCATTGAGGATCACCTCTCGCTCACCATTGAGGTCATTATTTTTTTTTATACATATCCCAAGTTTCTACTATAGTCGTTTATTTTCTTTCATCCACGTCCAATGTGCTCTCAGCCTTGTATGGAGAATACCTCCTTCTAGCATAGCACCACCTGCCCTTTATACTACAGTATTATACATAGGTCCAAATAGGCAATCCAGGTACTCTAATGAATTGAATGCTTTCCTTTCTTAGTTCATCTTGTTTTTTACTTATGTTTACAATTTTACATTATCACAGGAAAACGAAAAGAAATCAATTAAGCAAAGGTTATGTACTGTTACTTGATTTGCATTAAATATATACTCAAGTTTGCCTATGGGTTTTTAAGAGGTGGGTTGCCAGCAGGAAGCAACCATCGTACTCTATTTTCTTGTCCCCATGTGATGACTTGATAATTGATTTCTTCACTCATCAAAGTGGGCTTAATAGAAAATGTTTTCCAGGGGACCAGAGGGTAGCTCAGTAGAATTAGTGATACAAAGTGGAGTTGAAGACAAACATCTAATTTTGATGTAAGTTTTGTATATTTGTATTGTAGCCAAAGTTTCAAGCTTCAGTTTCATGTTGGGCTTTGGTCCTTCCAAAATTTTAAATGGAAGTTCTAAGATACATGGTAAATGCATGGAAGTTCACTAAAATCTTTAAATTTTAAATTGAAATTCTAAGATAAACTAAAGCATGCAGCAACACACATCTAGGACTATTTAAATTCGGTACATTAGCATGTGTGATTTAGAAATCACACTCTTTTATTGTACTTGTCATTTTTTTACAAGCCTTCTTTTAGTTTTCATTGAATTTGAGAATTATTGTAGGCATTTGATAGATATAATCCCGCATATCTTAATCTAAGTTGTTAATACAATTAAAGTGCTGAAATGAGGGGACATTTCATAGTTTATAGGACATCTATGAAGTTGTAATACATAGAAATTTTTACCGTGTTTCCATCAGCATGGTCTGACATGAATAGTCGGCCATGGATATGACATGGTCTGATATGGGTCTACATGAGGTAATTCCTGAAATATGCTAAATTGTCATTTCAGCAAGATGGAAATTCAACACATGTAGGCAAAATGTTGATGATATGGACCAAAATTCAAAGCCATGATAGTAGCAACCATGAACATTAAAAAACAAGTTAAAAAGTATTACTCTTGTGGGCCCATACATTCCAAGTGAAAGAAAAATAGAAAAAACAGAATTGTAGACCTCTACAGACAAACGAAAAGTAAATATGTTGAAAAATGTTTTCTTCTACTACTGTTTCTGAAAATGGTCATTTGTTATTGAGATCATTTTGATACTTTGTTTTTTTTTTGTTTTTTTTTTTTTACAGGAGGGAGAAAGTTACCTTGAACCCAGTGAGGACTAGGCTCTGTGAGATTTCAGTTCCAGGAAAGCAGATATCCAGAATTGGATATATTAAACTGACAACTTTTAACCAAAATTCTTCAGGTGTGTGAGTCCTGAGTTACAAGTTTCTTGGTCGCCAAATATTTTTGTGTATGTGATTGTCTTATGAAGTTTTCATATTCAACTTGCATCGACTAAGGAATATGTGTGAACTTCTTTAAGTTTGTTTAAATAGCTACAATCATTGCAAAATGGGTTCTTTCTACAAAAGGAACTTTATGATTGTGTGTGTGACTGGTTCATGAAGTTTTTATATTCAACTTGTATCGACTAAGGAACTTGCACAAACTTCTTTAAGCTGAGACAGAATATTTGGTTTACCCTGTGTCTACAACTAATCTCCAAGTCTATCTAAGTGTAAACTAATCTCCAAGACCTCTACACATGGGAAAAGGGTGGGTCTGCCTGTTGCTTGAAGCAGCTTTGTCCACATGTAGAGAGGGTTCAGCTCAGACGTGACTGCTCGAGTCATTCACTTAGGTGGTTGGCATTTTTAGGATACCATTCAAATTCATTTTGAATGTTGCAAAATAGTGGAATTCAAGGTTTTTATCAAGCAAGATAAGTGTTACATTATAGATATCTTCTTGGTTGGTATAATAATGGCACAGTTTGAGTGTCACAAAATTATAGAACTCAATATCTTTACCAAGCAAGATAATTGTTACATTATAGATATCCTTTTTTATTTGGTACATGTATAATAGTTGTTGGAATAGTCCCACATTAAAAAAAAATGTGAATTAGACTTATGGTTATATATAAACAGATTCTTTTACTTATTGTCAATTGATTTTAAGTTGGATGTTCATATTTTAATATAGTCTCAGAGTCAAAAGAGATCTAAATGGATCTAAGTTCATACACATCCATCTACGTCCAAAAGAGACACTTAAAGTACCTAAGAGAGGCCACAAGTGAGGGAGAGTGTTGTAATAATTTCATATTGAAAATTGAGTATTGAACTTAAGGTTATACATATATGGATTCTTTTATTTATTGTTAATTCGTTTTGAGTTGGATGTCCATATTTTAACATTAGCAATTATAGATATGGATTCAAACTTTTTTTTTCGTGGCTTGCCTGAGGTAGATAAAATTTGTGGATATTTCTGGTTAATGGCACATGTAATTTAGTTATCCTTAATCAGAGCAAGTCTGATGCGTTCATGTGTGGATTTAAAACCATTATTTCCATTGACTAAAGACTGCATCATGATTCCAATACGGTATTGTCTGCAGGGGCTGTCAAGGAAGCTATTGAAACATTACGGCGAAACAATGTAAAATCATTTGTTTTAGACCTCCGAAATAATAGGTAATTTGTTTTCTATGATCGAGCCTGCCTTAGATTTCACTTGTAAATGTGATCTGATTGTCAAAATTGGTTCAGCGGTGGCCTTTTCCCAGAAGGAATAGAAACTGCAAAGATCTGGTGAGACTCCATGGATTTTGTATCTTATTGACTGCTATACATCTCAAGTTTTCTTTACTTTCATTCAACTGCATACTTATGAAATGATATAGTTTGGATTTTTTATAAATAAATTATAAATCATATCGATTCTCAGAAAAATGAAAGGATACAGAAATCTAGGTGATTGAATTGTATTCGGTAGTCGCTTATTTGAGATCATACCTGTACTTCTAGTATTTTATGTTTCACACAATTTGCCTTTTTGCATGCTATTCCTTAGTGGGTTTTTTCGCAGTAGTTTGTCAAGTTAAAGACTCTCTTGCTGCAATGTTATAATTCAGATATTTTTTATACTTCTTCAATAAAATTCAATTGGCACATGTATCCATGCATGTTGTCTCTTGTCAAAATAGTGAATCCTTTAAAATTGATGCTAAAATTCCATAGCTTTTGTATCTAGCATTTTCATATAAAATCATTAGTGATTCTTTGCTTTGTGGAATATCTTAGAATTTCAAAATCATGTCCATTTTTTCCCATTTATAAACTCCATTCTTTAATTTGATTCCTGGGAAATTACAAAGAAAAAATAATGAGTTCGTTTACTTAAAACTATTAGTAGTCAAGTTACCTAATTAAAAATATTAGTTAGTTGCTAATTTTGGAATTACATGCTTTCTGTAATTGCAAAAATCATATGCCACATCAGCTTCTGCGAAAACTGTATTTTGGAATGTCAATCAGATGTTGAGATTTACTAGAATTTCTATTAAATTCACCTAGATCTAACAAAGTAAACAGTCCTTAAATTTATTGTGATTTAATTCTAGGGAATAGTTACAATTATGCTGTTTATGGTTTTTTGTTTGTGTTTGTAGTTTCTGTTTGAAGATATTCATTCAGAATTATGGCATCATATAGAATTGATTTATTCATTCGGAGATATGGCTCATATAGAACCAATTAATTCATCGATTTTTCTTGTTTTGACTTCACTGGCACGCCTTCACATCTTTAAAGCAACATACTATATGTCATCTTGCAGCTTTATTCAAACTTGAATAATCTAAGTTTTCAGAAATAATTGGCAGTACATGACATCTTGTGGCCTTATTCATATATAAACTATCTGAGGGTTTCTTTCCCCCAGGAACTACTATCTGAGTTCATTATCTTTTGCAATTACTGATGATACACGTAGTTATGGCATCATATAGAACCAATTAATTCATGAACTGTTCTTGTTTTGACTTCACTGGTACGTCTGCACATTTTTAAAGTCACATACCATGCCATCTTGCAGCTGTATTCAAGCATGAATAATCTGAGTTTTCGGAAATAATTGGCAGTACATGAAATCTTGTGGCTTTATTCATGTATAAACTGACGGTTTCTTTGCCCCAGTAAATACTATCTGAGTTCATTATCTTTTCCATAACGTACAATACATGATACTTTGCATATTTACTCGAGCATAAACAATCTGAGGTTATTATTTTTTGTATTATTTAATTGTGACTCTGCTACCCCTTTATTTAGGTTGCAAAAAGGTGTGATTGTGTATATTTGTGATAGTCGTGGTGTTCGGGATATATATGAAGCCAATGGAAGTGTTGATCTAGCAGTATCAGAACCTCTTGCTGTACTGGTATGTTTCAAAATTTCTAGTTAAGGACAGATTATAACTTCAACTAGAATGATGTTTGGGCTTCTGGTTATTTAAAATAATTTTTCATTCATCTCTTTGGGGATCACCTCGAAAATAATATTCCAATATCTTAGTGTGGCCCGTTGCTATTGCTATCTGTTTATTTTAAAGCGTTACTGTCAATCAGGTAAATTGATCAGTTTGTAGATTCTAGTAATGCTAGACAAGATGCTATGTTTTCAATTTGTTAGAAGCTGTAAACTTTGTTTAAGTGTAATTTATTATCTACATTTTTATGATCATTCTTAGTAGTCTACCTACCTGCTTATAACTAAAAAGATCAGCTGGCTTGTATATAATCCCAAAGCAGCATTAACTGTTACCATCTTCTTATTCACTTTCAATCATGGAAAAAGATAAACTGTTTTATAGACTCTAGCAATTTCAATTTTTGTAGAAACCCCTATCTAAGTGCAACCCTTTCTTAAGTTTTGAATGAACATTCTAAGTAGCCTCACATGCCAAAAGATATTTGAAAAAACATAAAAAGACATTATGATATAGCAATCAGATGCTTTAGTTTACTCAACCATCTCTCCTTTATTTTTCTTGGAACCCCCAATTCTTGATATGGTAATTGTGCTTGTGGATTGTTTCCATAATCACTGCATTGGTGTAAGGAATTAATGTTGTTCATATATAATTAATAATCTACTTGCCATTTGTTTCCATAATCACTGCATTGATGTGAGGAATTAACATTGTTCATCCATAATTAAGAATCTACTTGCCATTTGTTTCCATAATCACTGCAATGGTGTGGGGAAATATTTTTGTTCATCCATGATTATTAACTTACTTCATAATAGACACAATCTTGAAGGTCTTCTTAGAGCTCAATGATTTGAAAGTTTTCTGATTGACAAGTTCATCCATTTAAGAATTAATAACTTAAACTTTGATATAAGACGGTTCTAAATTCTAGACCATGAGTCCCTATTTGGTGTTATTTGATTATTTAGTCCATGTCTGCACCTTTGTTTTTCAAGTTATCAGTCATACGTCAAGGCTTCGGCAGCAGCAGCCATGAGATTTATTGTTGGGTTAGCATTAATGGCAAATGATCTTATTGTTGGTTGTGTTTTTAGGTAAATAAAGGAACTGCCAGTGCTAGTGAGATACTGGCAGGAGCATTGAAGGACAATAATCGAGCAGTATTGTATGGGGAGCCCACATTCGGTAAAGGGTAAGATATAGTTTTGTTTATGCACCTTTAAATTTTCAGTTTAGTCTTACAAATACTTCCGGTGCAGGAAAATCCAATCTGTCTTTGAACTATCAGATGGCTCTGGCTTAGCCATCACAGTGGCTCGTTATGAGACGCCTGCACACACTGATATTGACAAGGTTTAAGGACTTGCTTATCGTCATCTTTATTAAATGCGAGTTCTTGTTCATATGAAATGTTTGTATTCTATAAAATTATTGTTTGTTTACAATGGCCTGTTATGAGATGGCGTCTCCCTTTATTACAACTGTCTAGAAAATAGCTTAGGGAACAACTATACTCCATACCAAACCAAGCAGGCCTTAGATTCCATGCTAAATAGTTCTTAGTTGAGGCTTCAAGACTGTAAGTCTGACATAAAAACAACTTTCTCTTGCTTCACATCGATAAACAGTCTTCCTATATAAATAATTCAATCCTTTGTTGGTGTTCTTGTTTGGTTCGATTCATTTGGTAGGTTTTTTAAGAGCGTTTTGGGTATTTCCTCTACTCTATCAAAGTCGAAAGATTAGAAGCTGAGGTTATTCTGCCCAATTCAATGAACTGAATGGCATTTGTTCCATTACAAATTCAATGAAGGATAGTTTGTAGGATTAGAGCTTGAACAAGTAAGAATTGGTTTGTGAATCTATCGTGCCCAATGACCTAAATACACTGAATCTAACCATTGGCTGTTGCAATTTAGGTGCTTCTTATGTAGTTTGTTTGTATAGATTTAGCTTAGAAAAGTGTTCTGCCATAGGTTGATGGGAATTAAAGGGTAGAAGAAAAAGGGTATACAAGCATATACCGACGTTGTAAGCGATGAAAAGTAACGTATCATTTATTCAAGTTATAAAAAAATATCATCAATTGTAGAGGAATATCCTTGAGTTGAATGACAAAAACTGATTCCAAGGTTGTAGTCATCATTTGAGAAGTTCTTGAGTTAAATGACAGAAATTTACTTGATGGTAGAAATAAAATACAAGGTTAACTTAATTAGCCAAAAAGCAAGGTGTTCTATGTAAATATGCTGTTTGCAAAGGGGTTACATGTAATATTCATAAAAAACCTGATTGCAAGATATTTAAAGAGCACCAGGACGTGCCTAATAACTTATTTTAATTCAAATTTGCTAAACTGTGTTTTTATTATTATGCAATTATAATGGGTGTCATTTGTTCTAAATAGTATTGATAAAAGGAAAAAGCCTCAAAGTTTACCTTCCGCATTGTGCTTTTAGGTAAATTTTCTTTTCTCGTATAGAACCATAAAAGTAAAAATATATCTTTCAGGAACGTAATATTATCCATTTGTTCTGAATAATTTCAATTTGTACAGCAATGTCATTCACATATAATTAATCAATCTCTAAGCTTAGATCTTTTTATGACAACTGATTACTTCTAGCCTTTTACTTTCATGAAGGTGGGTGTGATCCCAGACCATCCTCTACCAACAACTTTCCCTTTGGACGAAGATGGGTTTTGTAGTTGCCTTAAAGATCCTTCCTCCCCTTGCAACCTGAACAATGTGAAGCTGTTTTCAAGATAACCTATTCTTTGAGGTACAATTACATTATGTTTATTTATAATAACGTTGTTACTGTTCTTTTTGCAATAATCATTGCTGATTTGTTTTATAAAAATTGGTGAGGTTCTTCGTAACGGATCCAGAATGATTAAATTATCTTTAGTTTAATATAAATATCATGTTGGATTCACTTTCTACTGGATTTTTGCAGAACTCAAATCAGAGGGTCTTCGTACATACCATGGCAGGAAACTTCAACCTGATAATTTTTGGAAAGGATTTTGCAAAGTAGTAACTCATAAGTTTTTCTCTTTTTCTTTTTTATTTCCTTGAATTTCTATATTGGGGATGGGCCATTTTTTTGGTGATCAGTTTGTATCCTGGCGTGGGCATTGTATCTATTGACTTTTTTCAGGAAATCCTGATTTCTTAATATAATTATTTTATCCGAATGCTCTTGTTTCTACTGCACGTTGTGTTGGCATTGTACGTCCTTTGTCAAATTTCGTTGCTAGCTGATATTTTTGTGTTAATGCATGTAGACAACGGAACCATGGTGTTTTCCCTTTTATATGAAAATCGTATGTCTGAATGTTTGATGGCGTTGCTTCAGGGGTAAAGGGAATGGAATTTTTTTTTTTTGTAAACGGTAATTTTTATGCATGTCTTAGGATTCGAATCCGGAATCTGTAGTGAGTTTAAAGTTCTCCCAACCATTGTGACAATGAGACATTGTCTAAGGGAATGAAATGTTAGCAACCACATGTTTTAAGAATTTCTTTGTGATCTCTTTGGGATACCTTAGCATTTGTCGGGATTTTTGTCGGACTAGATCACGGATACGACCTCATGAAAAAGTTAATTTCAGGAAACAATTGGATTGTCAATTTCAAAATTGGGTCGTCATGAGCGTTGAGCAGCCACTATGCACTTCAAGAAAAACTAGAACGAATGTTTTCTCCCGCAAAGGTTTTGTTGCTGAAGCCATGGGAACAGCTGCGCAAGTATGCATTGTTTCTGTGATGTAATATGGCATGTCAACAATTTTCAAACAAAAAACTGTGTCAGGTTGCTCTGGCGATTTTTTTATATTACAGTCGATGAAAAAATTGTAGCTTGCTCTAGCGATTTTTTTGACGATAACCATTGCTGTTTCTCTGTTTCCTTCTGAGTTGCCCTCCGATCTTCTCCATCCTCGTTGCTCTCCTGATGGTGGCACTTGGGATGCCTAAGGGGCGCAGGGAGTCCTACCTCCTTCGCTCTCGGAAGGTGGTGTCGGGGTGAGCCTAGGACGATCGGGCTGCCAAAATGGCGTCTTCTTGGATGGTAAATCCTAACTCTCCTCCCTCTCTGATCTGCCCAGTAAGGGGCAATCGGAAGAGGAAGGCCTCTGTTCCTCTCTGTTGAACAGAGATGGAGGGGCCTGCTCCCTCTGTCTCCTCTCGGAGAAGAACCCTTGCTGATAACTCCAAATCCTCTAGATCTGGATTATCGGTCTTATTTTGTGGTTTTGCCCCTGGTCTGAGCTTTCCTAGAGCTTGGCACGGGTCTATGGTTGTGGATGCTAGTTATATTTGCAGATCTATTCCTCTGGGATGCTCTCTCAGTTTGGCATCGTGTTTTTTGAACTCTTCTGTTCTTGTGGATTGTGGATCTGAGATCTTGAGATGTTTTGAATTTTCTCGCTATGATTTTTACGATGAGTTAGGTTTTCCTGTGGTTTTTTGCTCGGCGGGGGAATTTTTTCCCATCTGTGTCCTGGGATCTGTATCGTGTCCCCGGCATAGTGTGAGTTTAGACCCTGTCTTGCTCGCCGGACGTGCTCCGGCGAGGCCTCTGCAACTCCCGATCGGTCGGAGGAGGGAGGAG
Source organism: Posidonia australis (assembly GCA_024699735.1). Lineage (NCBI taxonomy): Eukaryota > Viridiplantae > Streptophyta > Magnoliopsida > Alismatales > Posidoniaceae > Posidonia > Posidonia australis. The sequence goes on along the minus strand of JAMKQA010005917.1, from coordinate 436 downwards.
CCTGCCACTGTGGCAGGCACGCCAGACTTTACTGCTACCTCTTTTTCTGTGTGGGGATATTCCCGATTTTGCCCTCCTACTTTTAATTCTCGCAGAGAACTGGGCGAGGGCCTCCATGTAATTTCAGAAAGCGATATTTTGCATTCTTTTTTCCCTCCTACTCCTGCTGAGTTAGTGGGTCCTGGGGAGTCGAGTCTGGCAGACTTTTCGGTTGTCTCTCATGTACTACCCCCTCTGCACGTCAATTCGGGTTTAATTGCTGAGAGAGGGTCTCAGCCCGAGCGAGAAATTGCCCCTTATATCTCTGACATGGCGCCGAATTTTCTGACATTAGACTCTGAGGCAGATATTTCGCCTGTCAGAGGTGATTTTCTTTCTGATTTTGGGGAAGGCGGTTCGCGTTTTGAAGTTTTGAATCCCTCCCTTTCCCTTTCTT
>JAMKQA010005916.1:0-15333 GCA_024699735.1 Posidonia australis | reverse complement strand
CCCCCCCCCCCCCCCCCCCCCCCAAGGTAAGCTCTATTCGGATGAATCCTGGTGCCACCCCTTTCGTCTTTGAATATTCCCATCCATGTTACGCTTAATTCAGACAAATCCTGGTGCCACCACTTTCGCTTTTGAATTTTCCCATCCATGGTTCGCTCTATTCGGACGAATCCTTGTGCCACCCCTTTCGCCTCTGAATTTTCACATCCAAGGTTCGCTCTATTGGCACAAATCCAGGTGTCACCCCGTTCGCCATTGAATTTTCCAGTCCATGGTTCGCTCTATTAGGACGAATCCTGGTGCCACTCCTTTCGCCTTTGAATTTCCTAAGCAAGGTTCACTTTATTTCGACGAATCCTAGTGCCACCCCTATCACCTTAGAATTTTCCCATCCATGGTTCGCTCTATTCGAACGAATCCTGGTGCCACCACATTCGGCTTTGAATTTTCCCATCGAAGGTTCGGTCTACACGGACGAATCTTGGTGCCACCCCTTTCACCTTTGTATTTTCCCATCTAAGGTTCGCTCTATTCGGACGAATCCTGGTGCCACCCCGTTCACCCTTGAATTCTCCCATCCAAGGTTCGCTCTATTCGGACGAATCTTGGTGCCACCCTTTTTGCCTTTGAAACTTCCCACCCAAGGTACTCTCTATTCGAATGAATCCTGGTGCCACCCCATTCGTCTTTGATTTTTCCCATCCATGGTTCGCTCTATTCGGAGGAATCCTGGTGCCACACTTTTGCCTTTGAATTTTCCCATCCAAGGTTCACTCCATTCGGACGAATCCTGGTGCCACCCCTTTCGCCTTTGAATTTTCCCTTCCAAGGTTCACTTTATTCGAACAAGTCCTGGTGCCACCCCTTTCGCCTTTGAATTTTCCCATCCATGGTTCGATCTACTCGGACACATCCTAGTGCCACCCCTTTTGACTTTGAATTTTACCATCCATCGTACGCAATATTCGGACGAATCCTGATGCCAACCCTTTTGTCTTAGAATTTTCCCATCCTTGGTTCGCTCTATTCGGACGAATCCTGGTGCCACCACATTCGCCATTGAATTTTCCCAATCAAGTTTCACTCTATTCGGACGAATCCTGGTGCGACCCTTTTCGCCATTGAATTTTCCATCCAAGGTTTGTTCAATTTGGATGAATCCAGGTGCCATCCCTTTCGCCTATGATTTTTCCCATCCATGGTTCGCTCAATTGGGACGAATCCTGGTGCCACCCCTTTCACCTTTGAATTTTCCCATCCAATGTTCATTCTATTCAAACGAATCCTGGTGCCACCCCTTTCGCCTATGATTCTTCCCATCCATGGTTCGCTCAATTGGGATGAATCCTGGTGCCACCCCTTTCACCTTAGAATCATCCCATCCAAAGTTCGTTCTGTTCGAATGAATCTAGGTGCCACCCCTTTCGCCTCAGAATTTTCCCATCCAAGGTTCGCTCAATTCGGACAAATCCTAATCCACCACATTCGCCTTGAATTTTCCAATCCATGGTTCGGTCTACTCGGACGAATCCTGGTGCCACCCCTTTTGCCTTTAAATTTTCCCTTCCAAGGTTCGGTCTATTCAGACGAATCCTGGTGCCACCCCTTTCGTCTCTGAATTTTCCCATCCAAGGTTCGCTCCATTCGGACGAATCTTGGTGCCCCTTTTCGCCATCAAATCTACCCATACAAGGTTCGCTCAATTCGGATGAATCCTGGTGCCACCCCATTCGTCTTTGCATATTCCCATCCAAGGTTTGCTCTATTCGGACGAATCCTAGTGCCAACCTTTTAGCCTTTGAATTTTTCCATCCTAGGTTCGCTCAATTCGAACGAATCCTAGTGCTACTCCTTTCACCTCTGAATTTTCCCATCCAAGGTTTGCTTCAATCGGACGAATCCTGGTGCCACCATTTTCGCCTTCAAATCTACCCCAACAAGGATTACTCTATTTGGACGATTCCTGGTGCCACCCCATTTGCCATTGAATATTTATATCCAAGGTTAGCTATATTCGGATGAATCCTGGTGCCACACCTTTAGCCTTTGAATTTTCCCATCCACGGTTCGCTCAATTCGGACGAATCCTTGTGCCACCGCATTCGCCTTTGAATTTTCCCATCCAAGGTTTGCTCTATTCGGACGACTGTTGGTGTCACCCTGATCACCTTTGAATTTTCTCGTCCAAGGTTCGCTCGATTCAGATGAATCCAGGTGCCACTCCTTTCGCATTAGAATATTCCCATCCTTGGTTTTCTCTACTCGGATGAATCCTGGTGCCACCCCTTTAACCTTCAAATTTTCTCATCCATGGTTCGCTCTATTCGGACAAATCCCGGTGCACCCCTTTCGCCTTTGAAATTTCTCATCCATGGTTCGGTTTATTCGAATGAATCTTGGTGCCATCCCTTTCGCCTTTGCGTTTTCCCATCCAAGGTTCGCAATATTTGGATGAATCCTGGGTCCACCCCTTTCGCCCCAAAATTTTCCCATCCATGGTTCGCTCTATTTGGACGAATATTGGTGCCACCCCTTTCGCCTTTGTAACTTCCCACCCAGTGTACGATCTATTCGAACGAATCATGGTGCCACCCCTTTCGTCTTTGAATTTTCCCATCCAAGGTTCGCACTATTCGGACGAATCCTGATGCCACCCCTTTCGCCATTGATTTTTCCCATCCGAGGTTCGCTCTATTCGAACGAATCCTGGTGCCACCACTTTTGCCTTAGAATTTTCCCATCCAATGTTCGCTCTATTTGGTCGAATCATGTGCCACCCTTTTCGCCTTTGAATTTTCCCATCCACGGTTCACTCTATTTGGACTAATCCTAGTGCCACCCCTTTCGTCTTTGAAATTTCCCATCCAAGGATCATTCTATTCGGACGAATCCTGGTGCCAACCCTTTCGACTTTGAATATTTGCTCTATTTGGACGAGTCCTGATGCCACCCCTTTCGACTTTGAATATTCGCTCTATTCGGACGAATCCTGGTGCCACCCCTTTCGCCTTAGAATTTTCCCATCCAAGGTTCGCTTTATTCGGAAGAATCATGTTGCCACCCCTTTCGCCTTTGAATTTTCCCATCCAAGGTACGCAATATTCGTACGAATCCTGGTGCCACACCTTTCACCTTAGAATTTTCCCATCCTAGGTTAGCTCTATTCGGACGAATCCTGGTGCCACCCTTTTCGCCTTTGAATTTCCCATCCAAGGTAATTTCCCCTTCGCCTTTGTATTTTACCATCCATGGCTCGGTCCATTCAGACGAATCGTGGTGCCTCATTCCCATGCAAGGTTTAGTCCATTCGGACGAATCTTGGTGCCTCTTTCCCATCCAAGGTTCGGTCCATTTGGACGAATCCTGGTGCCTCCTACCCATCCAATGTTCAGTCCATTCGGACGAAACATTGTGCCTATTTCCCATCCAAGGTTCGGTCCATTGGAATGAAACCTAGTGCCCCATTCCCATCCAAGGATCTGTCCATTTGGAAGAATCTTGGTGCCTCTTTCCCATCCAAGGTTTAGTCCATTCGGACGAATCCTGGTGCCCCTTTCCCATTCAAGGTTTGGTCGATTCGGACGAAAGATGGTGCCCCATCCAAGATGCAGTCCATTCGGACGAATCCTGGTGCCACTTTCCCATTTGAGGTTCAATCCATTCGGACGAATCCTGGTGCCTCTTTCCCATTCAAGGTTCGGTCTATTTGGACGAATCCTGGTGCCTCTTTCCCATCCAAGTTTCGGTCCATTCGGACAAATCCAGCTGCCTCTTTCCCATCCATGGATCGGTCCATTCGGACGAATATTGGTGCCTCCTTCCCATCCGAGGTTCGGTCCATTCAGACGAATCCTGGTGTTTCTTTCCTATCCTTGGTTTGCTCTTTTTAGACGAATGTTGGTGCCACCCCTTTCGCCTTTCAATTTTCCCATCCAAGGTTCAGTTCATTCGGATGAATCCCGATGCCTCCCCTTTCTCCTTTGAATTTTCCCATCCAAGATTTGCTCTATTTGGATGAATCCTGGTGCCACCCCTCCCGCCTTTGAATTTTCCCATCCAAGGTCCGGACGAATCCTGGTGCCACTCCTTTCGCCTTTGGATTTTCCCATCCATGGTTCGTTCTATTCGAACGAATCATGGTGCCACCCCTTTTGCCTTTGATTTTTCCCATCCATGGTTCGCTCTATTCGGACGAATCCTAGTGCCACCCATTTCGCCTTTGAATTTTCACATCCAAGCTTCTGTCCATTCGGACGAATCCTGCTGCCTCATTCCTATCCATGGATCGGTCCATTCGGACGAATCCTAGTGCCTCTTTCCCATCCAAGGTTCAGTCCATTCAGACGAATCCTGGTGCCGTTCTCGCATCCAAGGTTCAATCCATTCAGTCGAATACTGGTGCCTCTTTCCCTTCCAATGTTCGGTCCTTTCGGACGAATCCAAGTGCCTCCTTCCCATCCATGGTTCAGTCCATTCAAACTAATCCTGGTGCCTCTTACCCATCCAAGGTTCGGTCATTTCAGACGTATCCTAGTGCCTCATTCCCATCCAAGGTTCAGTCCATTTGGACGAATCCAGGTGCCTCTTTCCCATCCAAGGTTAGGTCCATTCGAACGAATCCTATTGCGTCCATCCCAAACAAACTTTGTTCCACTCGGATGAATCCTGGTGCCTCATTCCCATCCAAGGTTTGGTCCAATCGGATGAATCCTGGTGCCACATTCCCATCCAAGGTTCAGTCCAATCGGACGAATCCTTGTGCCATTTTCCCATCGAAGGTTCGGTCCATTCGGACGAATCCTAGTGCCTCTTTCCCATCCAAGGTTCAGTCAATTTGGATGAATCCTGCTGCCGCTTTCCCATCCATGGTTCGGTCCATTCGGACAAATCCAGCTGCCTCTTTCCCATCCATGGATCTGTCCATTCGGACGAATCTTGGTGCCTCCTTCCCATCCGAGGTTCGATCCATTCGGACGAATCCTAGTGTTTCTTTCCTATCCTTGGTTTGCTCTTTTCAGACGAATGTTGGTGCCACCCCTTTCGCCTTTCACTTTTCCCATCCAAGGTTTAGTTCATTCAGATGAATCCCGATGCCTCCCCTTTCTCCTTTGAATTTTCCCATCCAAGATTTGCTCTATTTGGACGAATCCTGGTGCCACCCCTCCCGCCTTTGAATTTTCCCATCCATGGTCCGGACGAATCCTAGTGCCACTCCTTTCGCCTTTGGATTTTCCCATCCATGGTTCGTTCTATTCGAACAAATCATGGTGCCACCCCTTTTGCCTTTGATTTTTCCCATCCATGGTTCGCTCTATTCGGACGAATCCTAGTGCCACCCATTTCGCCTTTGAATTTTCACATCCAAGCTTCTGTCCATTCAGACGAATCCTGGTGCCTCATTCCTATCCATGGATTGGTCCATTCGGACGAATCCTGGTGCCTCTTTCCCATCCAAGGTTCGGTCCATTCAGACGAATCCTGATGCCTTTTTCGCATCCAAGGTTCAATCCATTCAGTCGAATACTGGTGCCTCTTTCCCTTCCATTGTTTGGTCCTTTCGGACGAATCCAAGTACCTCCTTCCCATCCATGGTTCAGTCCATTCAGACTAATCCTGGTGCCTCTTACCCATCCAAGGTTCGGTCATTTCAGACGTATCCTGGTGCCTCATTCCCATCCAAGGTTCAGTCCATTTGGACGAATCCAGGTGCCTCTTTCCATCCAAGGTTCGGTCCATTCGAACGAATCCTAGTGCGTCCATCCCAAACAAACTTCGTTCCATTCGGATGAATCCAGGTGCCTCATTCCCATCCAAGGTTCGGTCCAATCGGATGAATCCAGGTGCCACATTCCCATCCAAGGTTCAGTCCAATCGGACGAATCCTAGTGCCATTTTCCCATCGAAGGTTCGGTCCATTCGGACGAATCCTAGTGCCTCCTTCCCATCCAAGGTTCAGTCAATTCGGACAAATCCTGCTGCCTCTTTCCCATCCATGGTTCGGTCCATTCGAACGAATCCTAGTGCCTCTTTCCCATCCAATGTTCGGTCCATTCGGACGAATCCATGTGCCTCCTTCCCATCCATGGTTCAGTCCATTCAGACGAATCCTGGTGCCTCTTTCCCATCCAGGGTTCAATCCATTCAGTCGAATACTGGTGCCTCTTTCCCGTCCAATGTTCGGTCCTTTCGGATGAATCCAAGTGCCTCCTTCCCATCCATGGTTCAGTCCATTCAGACTAATCCTGGTGCCTCTTACCCATCCAAGGTTCGGTCCTTTCAGACGTATCCTGGTGCCTCATTCCCATCCAAGGTTCAGTCCATTTGGATGAATCCAGGTGCCTCTTTCCCTTCCAAGGTTAGGTCCATTCAGACGAATCCTAGTGCGTCCATCCCAACCAAACTTCGTTCCATTTGGATGAATCCTGGTGCCTCATTCCCATCCAAGGTTCAGTCCAATCGGATGAATCCTGGTGCCACATTCCCATCCAAGGTTCAGTCCAATCGGACGAATCCTAGTGCCATTTTCCCATCCAAGGTTCGGTCCATTCAGACGAATCCTAGTGCCTCCTTCCCATCCAAGGTTCAGTCAAATCAGACGAATCCTGCTTCCTCTTTCCCATCCATGGTTTGGTCCATTCGGACAAATCCTAGTTCCTCTTCCCCATGCAAGGTTCAGTCCAATCGGACGAATCCTGGTGCCTCATTCCCAACCAAGGTTCGGTCCATTTTGACGAATCCTGGTGCCCACATTCCATCCAAGGTTCAGTCAATTCAGGCAAATCCTGGTGCCTATTTCCCATCCAAGGTTCAGTCCAATCGAACGAATCCTGCTGCCCCTTTCCCATCCAAGGTTCGGTCCAATCGGATGAATCCTAGTGCCACATTCCCATCCAAGGTTCAGTCCAATCGAACGAATCCTAGTGCCATTTTACCATCTAAGGTTCGGTCCATTTGGACGAATCCTAGTGCCTCCTTCCCATCCAAGGTTCAGTCAATTTGGACGAATGCTGGTGCCTCTTTCCCTTCCATGGTTCAGTCCATTCGAACGAATCTGGGTGCCTCTTTCCCATACAAGGTTCGGTCCATTAGAACAAATCCTGGTGCCACTTTCCCATCCAAGGTACGATCCATTCAGATGAATTCGAGTGCCTCCTTCGCATCCAAGGTTCAATCCATTCGGACAAATCCAGGTGCCTCTTTCCCATCAATGGTTCGGTTTATTCGAACGAATCTTGGTGCCTCTTTACCAAGCAAGGTTCAGACCATTCAGACGAATCTTGGTGCCTCTTTCCCATCCAAGGTTTGGTCCATTTGGACGAATCCTGGTGCCTCCTTCCCATTCACGGTTTAGTCCTTACAGACGAATCTTGGTGTCTATTTCCCATCCAAGGTTCGGTCCATTCGGACGAATCTTAGTGCCCCTTTCCCATCCAAGTTTTGGTTCATTCGGAAGAATCCTGTTGCCTCCTTCCCATCCAAGGTTAAGTCCATTGGGACGAAACCTACTGCCCCATTCACATTGAAGGTTTGGTCTATTCGAATAAAACCTGGTGCCTCTTTCCCATCCAAGGTTTAGTCCATTCGGACGAATCCTGGTGCGTTTTTCCCATCCAAGGTTCAGTCCATTCGGGCGATTCCTGATGCCTCTTTCCCATCCAAGGTTCTGTCCATTCGGACGAATCCTGGTGCCTCTTTACCATGCAAGGTTCAGTCCATTCGGACAAATCCTGGTGCCTCATTCCCATCCAAGCTTCGGTCCATTTTGACAAATCCTTGTGCCCACTTTTGATCCAAAGTTCTGTCAATTCGAACGAATCCTGGTGCCTATTACCCATCCAATGTTTGGTCCAATTGGACGAATCCTGGTGCTCTTTTCCCATCCATGGTTCAGTCCATTCGGAAGAATCCTAGTGCCTCTTTCCCATCCAAGGTTCAATCCATTCGGACGAATCCTGGTGTCTCCTTACCATCCAAGGTTCAGTCCATTCGATCGAATCCAGGACCCTCATTCCCATCCAAGATTTTGTCCATTCAGACGAATCCTGGCACCTTTTTCCCATGAAAGGTTCAGTCCATTTGGACATATCCTGGTGCCTCTTTCCCATCCAAGGTTCGGTCCATTAGGACGAATCCTGGTGCTTCCTTCCCATCCAAGGTTCTGTCCACTCAGAGGAATCTTGGTGCCTCTTTCCCTTCCATGGTTTGGTCCATTTGGACGAATCTGGATGCCTCTTTCCCATCCAAGGTTCTGTCCATTCGGATGAATCCTGGTGCCTCTTTCCCATCCAAGGTTCGGTCCATTCAGATGAAGCCTGGTGCCTCTTTCAAATCCTAGGTTCGGTCCATTCGGACGAATCCTGGTGCCTCTTTCCCATCCAATGTTTAGTCCATTCGAACAAATCCTGGTGCCTCTTTCCCATCCAAGGTTGGGTCCATTCGGACGAATCCTGGTACCTCCTTCTCATCCATGGTTTAGTCCATTCGGATGAATCTTGGTGCCTCTTTCCATCCAAGGCTCGGTCCATTCAGACAAATCCTGGTGCCACTTTCCCATCCAAGGTTCAGTCCATTCAAATGAATCCTGGTGCCACTTTCCCATCCATGGTTCGATCCATTCGGATGAATTCAAGTGCCTCCTTTGCATCCAAGGTTCAGTCCATTCGGACGAATCCTTATGCCTCTTTCCCATCCATGCTTCGGTCCATTCGGTCGTATCCTGGTGCCTCTTTCCCAAGCAAGGTTCCGACCATTCGGACGAATCCTGGTGCCTCTTTCCCATCCAAGGTTTGGTCCATTTGGACGAATCCTAGTGCCTCTTTCCCTTTCAAGGTTCAGTCCATTCAGACGAATCTTGGTGACTATTTCCCATCCAAGGGTCGGTCCATCCAGAAGAATCCTGGAGCCCCTTTCCCATCCAAGGTTTGGTCCATTCGGAAGAATCCTGGTGCCTCTTTCCCATCCAAGGTTCAGTCAGTTCGGATGAAACCTGGTGCCCCATTCCCTTTGATGGTTCGGTCCATTCAAATGAAACCTGGTGCCTCTTTCCCTTCCTTGGTTCAGTCCATTCGGACGAATCCTGGTGCGTCTTTCCCATCCGAGGTTCAGTCCATTCGGACGAATCCTGGTGCCTCTTTCCCATCCAAGGTTCGGTCCATCCGGACGAATCCTGGTGCCTCTTTCCCATGGAAGGTTCAGTCCACTAGGAAGAATTGGTGCCTCATTCCCATCCAAGGTTTGGACCATTTTGACAAATCCTAGTGCCCACTTTCCATCCAAGGTTCAGTCAATTCAGACGAATCCTAGTGCCTATTTCCCATCCAAGGATCGATCCAATCGGACGAATCCTGGTGCCCCTTTCCCATCCATGGTTCGATCAATTTGGAAGAATCCTGGTGCCTCTTTCCCATCCAAGGTTCAGTACATTCGGACGAATCCTGGTGCCTCCTTACCATCCAAGGTTCAGTCCATTCGATCGAATCCAGGTGCCTCATTCCCATCCAAGATTTGGTCCATTCGGACGAATCCTGGCACCGTTTTCCCATCCAAGGTTCAGTCCATTCGGACGAATCCAAGTGCCTCTTTCCATCCAAGGTTCTGTCCATTTGGACGAATCCTGGTGCTTCCTTCCCATCCAAGGTTCTATCCACTCGGACGAATACTGGTGCCTCTTTCCCTTCCATGGTTCAGTCCATTCGAACGAATCTGGTTGCCTCTTTCCCATACAAGGTTCGGTCAATTCGGACGAATCGTAGTGCCTCTTTCCCATCCAAGGTTTGGTCCATTCAGATGATGCCTGGTGCCTCTTTCAAATCCTAGGTTCAGTCCATTCGGACGACTCCTGGTGCCATTTTCCCATCCATTGTTCAATCCATTCAGACGAATCCAGGTGCCTCTTTCCCATCTAAGGTTGGGTACTTTCGAAAGAATTCTGGTGTCTCTTTCCCATCCAATGTTGGGTACTTTCGGACGAATTCTGGTGCCTCCTTCCCATCCAATGTTCAGTCCATTCGGACAAATCTTGGTGCCTCTTTCCCATCCAAGGCTCGGTCCATTCGAACAAATCATGGTGCCACTTTCCCATCCTAGGTTCAGTCCAATCAGACGAATCCAGGTGCCACTTTCCCATCCAAGGTTAGATCCATTCGGATGAATTCGAGTGCCTCCTTCCAATCCAAGGTTCAGTCCATTCGGACAAATCCTAGTGCCTCTTTCGCATCCATGGTTCGGTCCATTCAGACGAATCTTGGTGCCTCTTTCCAATCCAATGTTGGGTCCATTCAGATGAATCCTGGTGCCTCCATCCCATCCAAGGTTCAGTCCATTCGGACGAATCTTGGTGCCTCTTTCCCTTCCAAGGCTCGGTCCATTCGGACGAATCCTGGTGCCACTTTCTCATCCAAGCTTCAGTCCACTCAGTCGAATCCTGGTGCCACTTTCCCATCCATGGTTCAATCCATTCAAATGAATTCGAGTGCCTCCTTCGCATCCAAGGTTCAGTCCATTCGGACGAATCCTTGTGCCTCTTTCCCATCCATGGTTTGGTCCATTCGGTCGAATCCTAGTGCCTCTTACCCAAGCAAGGGTCCGACCATTCGGATGAATCCTGGTGCCTCTTTCCCATCCAAGGTTTGGTCCATTTGGACGAATCCTGGTGCCTCCTTCCCATTCAAGGTTCAGTCCATTCAGACAAATCCTGGTGACTATTTCCCATCCAAGGTTCGGTCCATTCGGAAGAATCTTGGTGCCCCTTTCCCATCCAAGGTTTGGTCCATTCGGAAGAATCCTAGTGCCTCTTTCTCATCCAAGGTTCATTCCATTCAGATGAAACCTAGTGCCTCATTCCCTTTGAAGGTTCGGTCCATTCGAATGAAACCTGGTGCCTCTTTCCCTTCCATGGTTCAGTCCATTCAGACGAATCCTGGTGCATCTTTCCCTTCCGAGGTTCAGTCCATTTAACGAATCCTGGTGCCTCTTTCCCATCCAAGGATCGGTCCATTCGGACGAATCCTGGTGCCTCTTTCCCATGTAAGGTTCAGTCCATTCGAACGAATCCTGGTGCCTCATTCCCATCGAAGGATTGGACCATTTTGACGAATCCTGGTGCCCACTTTCCATCCAAGGTTTAGTCAATTAGGACGAATCCTGGTGCCTATTTCCCATCCAAGGATTGATCCAATCGGACGAATCCTGGTGCCCCTTTCCCATCCATGGTTCGGTCTATTTGGAAGAATCTTGGTGCCTCTTTCCCATCCAAGGTTTAGTCCATTCGAACGTATCCTAGTGCCTCCGTACCATCCAAGGTTCAGTCCATTCGATCGAATCCAGGTGCCTCTTTCCCATCCAAGATTTGGTCCATTCGCACGAATCCTAGCACTATTTTCCCATCCAAGGTTCAGTCCATTCGGATGAATCCAAGTGCCTCTTTCCCATCCAAGGTTCTGTCCATTCGGACGAATCCTGGTGCTTCCTTCCCATCCAAGGTTCTGCCCACTCGGACGAATCCTGGTGCCTCTTTCCCTTCCATGGTTTAGTCCAATCGGACGAATCTAGGTGCCTCTTTTCCATCCAAGGTTTTGTCCATTCGGACGAATCCTGGTGCCTCTTTCCCATCCAAGGTTCGGTCCATTCAGACAATGCCTGGTGCCTCTTTCAAATCCTCGGTACTGTCCATTCAGACGAAACCTAGAGCCTCTTACCCATCCAAGGTTCAGTCCATTCGAACTAATCCTGGTGCCTTTTTCCTATCCAAGGTTCAGTCCATTCGGACAAATCCTGGTGCCGCTTTCCCATCCAAGGTTCGCTCTATTCAGACGAATCCTGGTGCCACCCCTTTAGCCCTTGAATTTTCCCATCCTAGGTTCGCTCAATTCGAACGAATCCTAGTGCCACCCCTTTCACCTTTGAATTTTTCCCATCCATGGTTCGCTTCAATTGGACGAATCCTGGTGCCAACTTTTTCGCCTTCAAATCTACCCAAATAAGGATCGCTCTATTTGGACGAATCCTGGTGCCACCCCATTCACCTCTGAATATTAACATCCAAGGTTAGCTATATTCCGACGAATCCTAGTGCCACCCCTTTAGCCTTTGAATTTTCCCATCCAAGGTTCACTCAATTCGAATGAATCCTTGTGCCACCTCTTTCGCCTTTGAATTTTCCCATCCAAGGTTTGCTCTATTCAGAGGAATCATGGTGGCACCCCTTTCGCCTATGAATTTTTCCATCCAAGGTTTGCTCTATTCCAACGAATCCTGGTGCCACCCCTTTCGCCTTTGAATTTTCCCATCCAAGGTTCGTTCTATTCAAACGAATCCAAGTGCCACCCCTTTCGCCTTTGAATTCTCCCATCCAATTTTCGCTCTATTCGGACGAATCCTGGTGCCACCCCTTTCGCTTAAGAATTTTCCAATCAAATTTTCTCTCTATTCAGACAAATCCTGGTGCCACCCCTTTCGCCTTTGAATTTTCCGATCCAAGGTTCGCTCTATTCGGACAAATCTTGGTGCTTCCCCCATTCACCTTGGATTTTTCCCATCCATTGTTCACTCTATTTGGACGAATCCTAATGCCACCCCTTTCACCAATCAATTTTCCCATCCTAGGTTCGCTCTATTCGGACGAATCCAAGTGCCACCCCTTTCGCCCTAGAATTTTCCCATCCAAGGTTCGCTCTTTTCGAAGGAATCCTGGTGCCACCATTTTTGCCTTCGAATCTTGCCTTCCATGGTTCGCTCTATTTAGACGAATCCTAGTGCCACCCCATTCGCTTTTGAATTTTCTCATCCAATGTTCGTTCTATTCGGACGAATACTGGTGCCATTCCTTTTGCCCTTGAATTTTCCCATCCATGGTTCTCTCTATTCGGACGTATCCAGGTGCCACCCCGTTCGCCTTTGAATTTTTCCATCCAAGGTTCGCTCTATTCGGACGAATCCAGGTGCCACCCCTTTTGCCTTTGAATTTTACCATCCAAGGTTCGCTCTATTCGGACGAATCCTAGTGCCACCCATTTCTCCATTGAATTTTCCCATCCATGGTTCGCTCTATTCAGACGAATCCAGGTGCCACACATTTCGCCTTTGAATTTTCCCATCCATGGTTCGCTCTATTCGGACGAATTCTAGTGCCACCCGCTTCGCCTTTGAATTTTCCCATCCATGGTTCGCTCTATTCGGACGAATCCTAGTTCCACCCCTTTCGTGTTAGAAAATTCGCTCAATTCGGACGAATCCTGGTGCCACCCCTTTCACCTTTGAATATTCGCTTGATTCGGACGAATCCTGGTGCCACCCCTTTCGCCTTTGAATTTTCCCATCCAAGGTTCACTCTATTTGGACGAATCCAGGTGCCACCCCTTTCGCCTTTGAATTTTCCCATCCAAGGTTCGCTCTATTCGGACGAATCTTGGTGCCACCCTTTTCACCTTTGAATATTCCCATCCAAGGTACACTCTATTCGGACAAGCCCTGGAGTTGCTGCTTTCGCCACTAAATGTTCCCATCCAAGGTTCGGTCCATTCGGACGAATCCTGGTGCCTCTCTCCCATCCATGGTACTGTCCATTTGGAATAATCCAGGTGCCTCTTTCCCATCCATGGTTCTGTCCATTCGGACGAATCCTGATGCCTCTTTCCCATTCATGGTTTGGTCCAATCGGACGAATCCTAGTGCCTCTTTCCCATCCAAGCTTCAGTCCATTCGAACAAATCCAGGTGCCACATTCCTATCCAAGGTTCGGTCCATTCGGACTAATCCTGGAGCCTCCATCCCATCCAAGGTTCAGTCCATTCGGACGAATCCAGGTGCCTCTTTCCCATCCATGGTATGGTCCATTCGGACGAATCCAAGTGCCTCTTTCCCATCTAAGGTTTGGCTCATTCAGATGAATCCTGGTGCCTCTTTCCCAACCAAGGATCGGTCCATTCAGACGGATCCTGGAGCCTCTTTCCCATCCAAGGATCGCTCTATTCGGACGAATCCTGGTGCCACCCCTTTCACCTATGAATTTTCCCATCCAAGGTTCGATACATTCAGACGAATCCAGGTGCCACCCCATTCGCCTTTGAATTTTCCCAACCATGGTTCACTCTTTTTTGACGAATCCTGGTGCCACTCCATTCGTCTTTGTATTTTCCCATCCAAGATTCTCTCTATTCGGACGAATCCTAGTGCCACACCTTTCGCCTTTGAATCTTCCCATCCAATGTTCACTCTATTCAGACAAATCCTGGTGCCACCCCTTTCCCCTTTGAATTTTCCTATTCAAGGATTGCTCTATTCGGACAAATCCTAGTGCCACCCCTTTTGCCTTTGAATTTTCCCATCCAAGGTTCACTCAATTCGGACAAATCCTGGTGCCACCCCTTTCGCCTTTGAATTTTCCCTTCCAAGGTTCATTCTATTCGGACGAATCTTGTTGCCACCTCTTTCGCCTTTCAATTTTGCCATCCATGGTTCGCTCTATTCTGACGAATCCTGGTGCCACAGCTTTCGCCTCTGAATTTTTCCATCCATGGTTCGCTCTATTTGGACGAGTCCTGGTGCCACCCTGGTGGTCTTTGAATTTTCTCATCCGAGGTTCGCTCTATTCTGACGAATCCTGGTGCCACCGCTTTCACCTTTGAATTTTCCCATCAATGGTTCGGTTCATTCCGACGAATCCAGGTGCCACTCCATTCGCCTTTGAATTTTCCCATCCAAGGTTCCCTCTATTTTGACGAATCCTGGTGCCATCCTTTCTACCTTTGAATTTTCCCATCCAAGGTTCGGTCTATTCGGACGAATCCTGGTGCCACTCCATTCGTCTTTGTATTTTCCCAACCAAGGTTCACTCTATTCGTACGAATCCTGGTGCCACACCTTTCACCTTTGAATCTTCCCAATAAACGTTCGCTCTATTCGGACTAATCCTGGTGCCACCCCTTTCCCCTTTGGATTTTCCTATTCAAGGTTTCCTCTATTCGGACAAATCCAGGTGCCACCCCTTTCGCCTTTGAATATTCCTGTAGACACCCAAATTTTGCACTCATTTGGCAGCAGACTCCTCCAGTTGATGCTCTGGTCGCAACCACTAAAACCCTAGCTCACACAAGCCCAATTAGGTTCACACTAGCCCATATGACCTAATAAAACACTAAAACGTAGTAAAACTCACTGAAAAATAAATAAAACACTAAATCCAGCTAAAATCCATCCAAAACCCTATTAAGAACCCTAATCAAACAAAATCCAATTAAATCCACTTAAAAATCCAACCATAAATCCTAATCCACTTAATCCAGCTAAAATCCACTTAAAATTCGATAAAACCCTAATTAATCAAATTTTTAAACC
>JAMKQA010005913.1:0-15549 GCA_024699735.1 Posidonia australis | reverse complement strand
GGAGGAGATCCGAGTCGTTGGCTCCTTATAGCGTAGGACCAACCATCTATCCTTTTCTTGAGACTCCTCTGATCCGGAGGTCATCCGTGTCGTTGGTTCTATATAGCCAAGGACCAACCATCCATCCTATTGTCGAGACTCCTTTGATCCGAAGGAGATCCGAGTCGTTGGTTCCTTATAGCCACGGACAAACCATCTATCCTTTTCTTGAGTCTCGTCCGATCCGGTGGTGATCCGAGTCGTTGGTTCCTTATAGCCTAGGGCCAACCATCAATCCATTTCTCGAGACACCTCTGATCCAGAGGAGATACGAGTCGTTGGTTCCTTATAGCCTAGGACCAACCATCTATCCTTTTCTTGAGACTCCTCTGATCCGGAGGAGATCCGAATCGTTGGTTCCTTATAGCCTAGGACCAACCATCAATCCTTTTCTCGAGATTCCTTTGATCCGAAGGTGATCGGAGTCGTTGGTTCCTTATGGCCTAGGACCAACCATCTATCCTTCCCTCGGGACTCCTCCGATCCGGAGGTGATCAGAGTCGTTGGTTCCGTATAGCCTAGGACCTAACATCCATCCTTTTCAGGAGACTCCGCCAATCCGGTGGTGATCCGATTCCTTGGATCTTTATAACCTAGGCCCAACCATCTATCCTTTTCACGAGACTCCTCCGATCCGGAGGTGATCCGAGTCGTTGGTTCCTTATTGCTTAGGACCAACCATCTATCCATTTCTCGAGACTCCTCGGATCCGGAGGTGCTCCGAGTCCTTGGTTCTTTATTGCCATGGACCAACCATCTTTCCTATTCTCGAGACACCGCTGAACCTGACGTGATCCGAGTCGTTGGTTCCTTATAGCCTAGGACCAACCATCCATCCTTTTCTCGAGACTCCTCTGATCTGGAGGAGATTCGAGTCGTTGGTTCCATATAGCCTAGTACCAACCATCTATCCTCTTCTCGAGACACCTCTAAACCGGAGGTGATCCGAGTCGTTGGTTCCTAATAGCCTCGGACCAACCATCTATCCATTTCTCGAGACTCCTCTGATCCAGAGGTGATCCGGGTCGTTGGTTCCATATAGCGTAGGACCAACCATCCATCCATTTCTCGAGACTCCTCAGAAATGGAGGTCATTTGAGTCATTGGTTCCATATAGCCTAGGACCAATCATCCATCTTTTTCTCGAGACTCCTCTGATACGGTGGAGATCCGAGTCGTTCATACCTTATAGCATAGGACCAACCATCTATCCTTTTCTCGAGACTCCTCTGATCCGAAGGTGATCCGAGTCGTTAGTTCCTTATAGCCAAGGACCAACCATCTATCCTTTTCTCAAGACTCCTCTGATCCAGAGGTGATCCGAGTCGTTGGTTCCCTATAGCCTAGGACCAACCATCTATCCGTTTCTCGAGACTCCTCCTATCCAGAGTTGATCCGAGTCGTTTTTTCATTATAGCCAAGGACCAACCATCCATCCTATTCTCGAGGCTCCTCTGATCCGAAGGTGATTCGAGTCGTTGGTTCCATATAGCCTAGGACCAACCATCTATCCTTTACTCGAGACTCCTCTGATCCGGAGGTGCTCCCGGTCGTTGGTTCCTTATGGCCTAGGACCATTCATCCATCCTATTCTCGATACTCCTCTGATCCGATGGTGATCCGTGTCGTTGTTTCCTTTTTGCCAAGTGCCAACCATCTATCCTTTTCTCGAGACTCCTCTGATTTCGTGGTGATCCGAGTCGTTGGTTCCTCGTTGCCTTGGACCAACCATCTATCCTTTTCTCGAAACTCCTCTGATCCTGAGCTGATCCGAGTCGTTTTTTCTTCATAGCCAAGGACCAACCATAAATCCTATTCTCGAGACTCCTCTGATCCGGAGGTGATCCGAGTCGTTGGTTCCTTATAGCCTAGGACCAACCATCAATCCTTCTCTTGTGACTCCTAAGATCCGGAGGTGATCCCATTCGTAGGTTCCTTATAGCCTAGGACCATTCATCCATCCTTTTCTCGAGACTCCTCAGATCCGGAGGAGACCCGAGACGTTGGTTCTTTAAAGCCAAGGACCACCCATCTACCTGTTCTCGAGATTCCTCTGATCTGGTGGTGATCGGAGTCGTTGGTTTCTTATTGCCTAGGACCAACCATCTATCCTTTTCTCGAGACTCCTCTGATCCGGAGGTGATCCGAGTCATTGGTTCCTTACAGCCTAGGACCAACCATCTATCCTTTTCTCGAGAATCCTTTGATCCGGATGTGATCCGAGTCGGTGGTTCCTTATGGCCTCGGACAAACCATCAATCCATGTTTCGAGATTCCTCTGATCTGGAGGTGATCCAAGTCGTTGGTTCCTTAAAGCCTTGGACCCACCATCCATCCTTTTCTCGAGACTCCTCTGATCCAGAGGTGATCCGAGTCATTGGTTCCTGATAGCCTCGGACCAACCATCTATCCTTTACTCGAGATTCCTCTGATCCGGAAGTGATCCGAGTCGTTGGTACATTATAACCTAGGACCAACCATCTATCCATTTCCCGAGACTCCTCTGATCCGGAGGAGATCCGAGACGTTGGTTCCTTATAGCCTAGGACGAACCATCTATCCTTTCCTTGAGATTCCTTTGATCCGTAGGTGATCGGAGTCGTTGGTCCCATATTGCCTAGGGCCAACCATCCATCCTTTTCTCGAGACTCCTTTGATCCGGAGGTGGTCCGAGTCGTTGGTCCCTTACAACCTAGGACCGACCATCTATCCTTTTCTCAAGACTCCTCTAATCCGGTGGTGATCCGAGTCGTTGCTTCTTTTAGCCTAGGACCAACCATCAATCCATTTCTCGAACTTCCTTTGATCCGGAGGAGATCCAAGTCGTTGGTTCCTTATAGCCTAGGAAAAACAATCCATCCTTTTCTCGAGACGCCCCTGATCCGGAGGTGATCCGAGTCTTTGGTTCCTCATAGCCTAGGACCAACCATCTATCCATTACTCGAGATTCCTCTGATCCGGCGGTGATCGGAGTCGTTGGTTCCTTATAGCCTTGGACCAACCATCTATCCTTTTCTCGGGACTCCTCCGATCTAGAGGTGATCCGAGTCGTTGGTTCCATATTGCTTAGGACCAACCATCTATCCACTTCTCGAGACTCCTCTGATCCGGAGGTGCTCCGAGTCGTTGGTTCCTTGTTGCCATGGACCAACCATCTATCCTATTCTCGAGACACCTCCGATCCGGAGGTGATCCGAGTCGTTGGTTCCTTATAGCCTAGGACCGACCATCCATCCTTTTCTCGAGACTCCTCAGATTTGGAGGAGATCTGAGTCGTTGGTTCCTTATAGCCTAGGACCAACCATCTAACCTTTTCTCAAGACTCCTCCAAACCGGAGGTTATCCGAGTCGTTAGTTCCTTATAGCCTACTACCAACCAACTATCCATTTCTCGAGACTCCTCTGATCTAGAGGTGATCCGAGTCGTTGTTTCGATATAGCATAGGACCAATCATCCATACTTTTATTGAGAATCGTTCGATATGGACATGATCTGAGTCATTGGTTCCATATAGCCTAGGACCAATCATCCATCTTCTTCTCGAGACTCCTCTGATACGGAGGAGATCCAAGTCGTTGGTTCCTTATAGCATAGGACCAACCAGCTATCCTTTTCTCGAGACTCCTCGGATCCGGAGGTGATCCGAGTCGTTGGTTCCACATAGCCTAGGACCAACCATCCATCCTATTGTCGAGACTCATCTGATCCGAAGGAGATCAGAATCGTTGGATCCTTATAGCCAAGGACAAACCATCTATCCTTTTCTTGAGTCTCCTCCGATCCGGAGGTGATCCGAGTCGTTGGTTCCTTATAGCCAAGGACCAACCATCAATCCATTTCTCGAGACACCTCTTATCCGGAGGAGATCCGAGTTGTTGGTTCCGTATAACTTAGGACCAACCATCTATCCGTTTCTCGAGACTCCTATGATCCGGATGAGATCCGAGTCGTTGGTTCCTTATAGCCTTGGACCAACCATCCATCCTTTTCATGAGACTCCTCTGATCTGGAAGTGATCTGAGTCCTTGGTTCCTTATAGCCTAGGACCAACCATCTATCCTTTTCTCGAGACTCCTCTGATCCGGAGGTGATCCGAGTCGTTGGTTCCTTAAAGCCTTGGACAAACCATCCTTCCTTTTCTCGAGACTCCACAGATCCGGAGGTGATCCGAGTCGTTGGTTCCTTATAACCTAGGACCGACCTTCCATCCTTTTCTCGAGACTCCTCTGATCTGGAGGAGATCCGAGTCGTTGGTTCCTTATTGCCTAGGACCAACCATCTATCCTTTTCTCGAGACTCCTCTGATCCAGAGGAGATCCAACTCGTTGGTTCCATATAGCCAAGGACCAACCATCCATCCGATTGTCGAGGCTCCTCTGATCCGAAGGAGACCCGAGTCGTTGGTTCCTTATAGCCAAGGACAAACCATCTATCCTTTTCTTAAGTCTCCTCCGATCTGGAGGTGATCCGAGTCGTTGGTTCCTTGTAGCCTAGTACCAACCATCAATCCATTTCTCGAGACACTTCTGATCCGGTGGAAATCCGAGTCGTTGTTTCCATGTAGCCTAGGACCAACCATCTATCATTTTCTTGAGACTCCTCCGATCCGGAGGTGATCCGAGTCGTTGGTTCTCTGTAGCCTAGGACCTACCATCCATCCTTTTCACGAGACTCCTCTGATCTAGAGGTGCTCCGAGTCGTTGGTTCCTTATTGCCATGGACAAACCATCTATAATATTCTCGAGACACCTCTGATACGGAGGTAATCCGTGTCGTTGGTTCCTTTAAACCTAAGACCGACCATCCATCCTTTTCTCGAGACTCCTGTGATCTGGAGTAGATCCGAGTCGTTGGTTCCGTATAGCCTAGGACCTACCATCTATTCGTTTCTCGAGACTCCTCTGATAGAGAGGTGATCCGAGTCGTTGGTTCCTTATAGCCTAGGACCAACCATCTATCCATTTCTCGAGACTCCTCTGATCCGGAGGTGTTCCGAGTCGTTGGTCCCATATAGCCTAGGACCAACCATCCATCCATTTCTCGAGACTCCTCTGATATGGAGGTGATCTGAGTCATTGGTACCGTATAGCCTAGGACCAATCATCCATCTTTTTCTCGGGAATCCTCTGATACGGAGGAGATCCGAGTCGTTGGTTCCGTATAGCATAGGACCAACCATCTAACCTTTTCTCGAGACTCCCCTGATTCTGAGGTGATCCGAGTCGTTGGTTCCATATAGCCAAGGACCAACCATCTATACTATTCTCGAGACTCCTCTGAACCGGAGGTGATCCGAGTCGTTGGTTCGTTATAGCCTAGGACCAACCATCTAACCGTTTCTTGAGACTCCTCTGATCCGGAGGTGATCCGAGTCGTTGTTTCCATATAGCCAAGGACCAACCATCCATCCTATTGTCGAGACTCCTCTGATCCGAACGAGATCCGAGTCGTTGGTTCCTTATAGCCAAGGACTAACCATCTATCCCTTTCTTGAGTCTCCTCCGATCCGGAGGTGATCCGAGTCGTTGGTTCCTTGTAGCCTAGGACCAACCATCAATCCATTTCTCGAGACACCACTGATCCGGAGGAGATCCGAGTCGTTGGTTCCTTATAGCCTAGGGCCAACCATCTATCCCTTTCTCGAGACTCCTCAGATCCGGAGGAGATCCGAATCGTTGGTTCCTTATAGCCTAGGACCAACCATCTATCCATTTTTCGAGATTCCTTTGATCCAGAGGTGATCGGAGTCGTTGGTTCCTTAAAGCCCAGGACCAACCATCAATCATTTTCTCGAGACTCCTCCGATCCGGAGGTGATCCAAGTCGTTGGTTCCCTATAGCCTAGGACCAACCATCCATCCTTTTCACAAAAGTCCTCTGATCCGACGGGGATCCGAGTCCTTGGTTCCATATAGCCTAGGACCAACCATCTATCCTTTTCTCGAGACTCCTCTGATCCGGAGGTGATCCGAGTCGTTGGTTCGTTATTGCTTAGGACCAACCATCAATCCATTTCTCGAGACTTCTCTGATCCGGAGGTGCTTCGAGTCGTTGGTTCCTTATTGCCATGGACGAACCATCTATCCTATTCTCGAGACACCTCTGATCCGGAGGTGATCCAAGTCATTGGCACCTTATAGCCTAGGACCAATCATCCATCTTTTTCTCAAGACTCCTCTGATACGGTGGAGATCCGAGTCGTTGGTTCCAGATAGCAAAGGAGCAACCATCTATCCTTTTCTCGAGACACCCTAGATCCGGTGGTCATCCTAGTCTTTGGTTCCTATAGCCAAGGACCAACCATCTATCCTTTTCTTGAGACTCCTCTGATCCGGAGGTGATCCGAGTCGTTGGTTCCGTATTGCTTAGGACCAACCATCTATCCATTTCACGAGACACCTCTGATCCGGAAGTGCTCCGTGTCGTTGGTTCCTTATTGCCATGGACCAACCATCTATCCTATTCTAGAGACACCTCCGATCCGGAGGTGATCGAGTCGTTGGTTCCGTATAGCCTAGGACCGACCATCCATCCATTTCTCGAGACTCCTTTGATCTAGAGGAGATCCGAGTCGTTGGTTCCTTATAGACTAGGACCAACCATCTATCCTTTTCTCAAGACTCCTCTAAAGCGGTGGTGATCCAAGTCGTTGGTTCCTTATAGCCTAGGACCAACAATCTAACCATTTCTTGAGACTCCTTTGATCCGGAGGTGATCCGAGTCGTTGGTCCCATAAAGCCTAGGACCAATAATCCATCTTTTTCTCGAGACTCCTCTGATAAGGTGGAGATCCAAGTCGTTGGATCCTTATAGCATAGGACCAACCATCTATCCGTTTCTCGAGACTCCTCCGATCCGGAGGTGATCCGAGTCGTTGGTTCCTTACAGCCAAGGACCAACCATCTATCCTTTTCTTGAGACTCCTCTGACCCAGAGGTGATCCGAGTCTTTGGTTCCTTATAGCCAAGGACCTACCATCTATTCGTTTCTCGAGACTCCTTTGATCCGGTGGTGATCCGAGTCGTTTTTTCTTTAAAGCCAAGGACCAACCATCCATCCTATTCTCGAGACTCCTCTGATCCGGAGGTTATCCGCGTCGTTGGTTCCATATAGCCTAGGACCAACCATCTATCAATTTCTCGAGACTCCTCTGATCCGGAGGTGATCCCAGTCGTTGGTTCCGTATAGCTTAGGACCATCCATCCATCCTATTCTCGATACACCTCCGATCCGGTGGTGATCCGAGTCGTTGGTTCCTTATAGCATAGGACCGACCATCTATCCTATTCTCGAGACTCATCAGATCCGGAGGTGATCCGAGTCGTTGGTTCCTTATTGCTTAGGACCAACCGTCAATTCTATTCTCGAGACACCTCTGATCCGGAGGTGATCCGAGTCGTTGGTTTCTTATAACCTAGGACCGACCTTCCATCCTTTTCTCGAGACTCCTCTGATCTGGAGGTGATTCGAGTCGTTGGTTCCTTATAGCCTAGGACCAACCATCTATCCTTTTCTCGAGACTCCTCGGATCCGGAGGTGATCCGAGTCGTTGGTTCCTTACAGCCTAGGACCAACCATCAATCCATTTCTCGAGACTCCTCTGATCCGGAGGTGTTCCGAGTCGTTGGTCCCATATAGCCTAAGACAAACCATCCATCCTTTTCTCGAGACTCCTCTGATATGGAGGTGATCTCAGTCAATGGTACCTTATAGCCTAGGACCTATCATCCATCTTTTTCCCGAGACTCCTCTGATACGGAGGAGATTCGAGTCGTTGGTTCCATATAGCAAAGGACCAACCATCTATCCTTTTCTCGAGACTCCCCCGATCCGGAGGTGATCAGGGTCGTTGGTTCCTTATAGCCAAGGACAAAACCGTCCATTCTTTTCTCGAGACTCCTCTGATCCGGAGGTGATCTGAGTCGTTGGTTACTTATAGCCTAGGACCCACCATCTAACCGTTTCTCGAGACTCCTCTAATCCGGAGGTGATCCGAGTCGTCGGTTCCTTATAGCCAAGGACCAACCATCCATCCTATTGTCGAGACTCCTCTGATCCGAAGGAGATCCGAGTCGTTGGTTCCTTATAGCGAAGGACAAACAATCTATCCCTTTCTTGAGTCTGCTCCGATCCGGAGGTGATCCGAGTCGTTGGTTCCATGTAGCCTAGGACCAACCATCAATCCATTTCACGAGACACCTCTATTCCGGAGGAGATCCGAGTCGTTGGTTCCTTATAGCCGAGGACCAACCATCTATCCTTTTCTCAAGACTCCTCTGATCCGAAGGAGATCCGAATTGTTGGTTCCTTATTGCCTAGGACCAACCATCTATCCTTTTCTCGAGATTCCTCTGATCTAGAGGTGATCGGAGTCGTTGGTTCCTTATAGCCTAGGACCAACCATCTATCATTTTCCCGAGACTCCTCCGATCCGGAGGTGATTCGAGTCGTTGGTTGTCTATAGCCTAGGACCTACCATCCATCCTTTTCACGAGACTCCTTTGATCCGGAGGTGATCCGAGTCCTTGGTTCCTTATAGCCTAGGACCAACCATCTATCCTTTTCGCGAGACTCCTCTGATCCGGAGGTGCTCCGAGTTGTTGGCTAATTATTGCCATGGACCAACCATCTATCCTATTCTCGAGACACCTCCGATCCGGAGGTGATCCGAGTCATTGGTACCTTATAGCCTAGGACCAATCATCCATCTTTTTCTCGAGACTCCTCTGATACGGAGGAGATCCGAGTCGTTGGTTCCATATAGCATAGGACCAACAATCTATCCTTTTCTCGAGACTCCCCAGATCCGGAGGTGATCCGAGTCGTTGGTTCCTTATAGACAAGGACCAACCATCTATCCTTATCTCGAGACTCCTCTGATCCGGAGGTGATCCGAGTCGTTGGTTCCTTATAGCCGAGGACCAACCTTCCAACCGTTTCTCGAGACTCCTCTGATCCGGAGGTAATCCGAGTCGTTGGTTCTATATAGCCAAGGACCAACCATCCATCCTATTGTCGAGACTCCTCTGATACGAAGGAGATCCGAGTCGTTGGTTCCATATAGCCAAGGACAAACCATCTCTCCTTTTCTTGAGTCTCCTCCGATCCGGTGGTGATCCGAGTCGTTGGTTCCTTGTAGCCAAGGACCAACCATCAATCCATTTCACGAGACACCTCTGATCTGGAGGAGATCCGATCATTGGTTCCTCATAGCCTAGGACCAGCCATCTATCCTTTCCTCGAGACTCCTCTGATCCGGAGGAGATCCGAATCGTTGGTTCCTTATAGCCTATGACCAACCATCTATCCTTTTCTCGAGATTCCTTTGATCCGGAGGTGATCGGAGTCGTCGGTTCCTTATAGCCAAGGACCTACCATCCATCCTTTTCACGAGACTCCTCTGATCCGGAGGTGATCCGAGTCCTTGGTTCCGTATAGCCTAGGACCAACCATCTATCCTTTTCTCGAGACTCCTTTGATCCGAAGGTGATCCGAGTCGTTGGTTCCTTATTGCTTAGGACCAACCATCGATCCATTTCTCGAGACTCCTCTGATCCGGAGGTGCCCCGAGTCGTTGGTTCCTTATTGCCATGCACCAACCATCTATCCTATTCTCGAGACACCTCTGATCCGGAGGTTATCCGAGTCGTTGGCTCCATATAGCCTAGGACCGACCATCCATCCTTTTCTCGAGACTCCTCTGATCTGGAGGAGATCCGAGTCGTTGGTTCCTTATTGACTTGGACCAACCATCTATCCTTTTCTCAAGACTCCTCTAAACCGGAGGTGAACCAAGTCGTTGGTTCCTAATAGCCTAGGACCAACCGTCTATCCATTTCTCGAGACTCCTCTGATCCGGAAGTGATCCGAGTCGTTGGTTCCATATAGCCTAGGACCAAACATCCATCTTTTTCTTGAGACTCCTCCGATCCGAAGGTGATTCGTGTCGTTGGTTCCTTATAGCCATGGACCAACCACCTATCCTTTTCTCGAGGCTCCTCTGATCCGGAGGTGATCCGAGTCGTTGGTTCCTTATAGCCTAGGACCTACCATCTATCCGTTTCTCGAGACTCCTTTGATCCGGAGGTGATCCGAGTCGTTTTTTCTTTATAGCCAAGGACCAACCATCCATCCTATTCTCGAGACTCCTCTGATCCGGAGGTGATCCGCGTCGTTGGTTCCATATAGCCTAGGACCAACCATCTATCCTTTTCTCGAGACTCCTCCGATCCGTAGGTGATCCCAGTCGTTGTTTCCTTATAGCCTAGGACCATCCATCCATTCTATTCTCGAGACACCTCTGATTCGGTGGTGATCTGAGTCGTTGGTTCCATATAGCCTAGTGCCAACCATCAATCCTATTCTCGAGACTCCTCTGATCCGGAGGTGATCCGAGTCCTTGGTTCCTTATAGCCTAGGACCAACCATCTATCCTTTTCTCGAGACTCCTCTGATCCGGTGGTGATCCGAGTCGTTGCTTCCATACTGCTTAGGACCAATCATCTATCCTATTCTCGAGACACCTCTGATCCGGAGGTGATCTGAGTCGTTGGTTCCTTATAACCTAGGATCGACCTTCCATCCTTTTCTCGAGACTCCTTTAATGTGGAGGAGATCCGAGTCGTTGGTTCCTTATTGCCTTGGACCAACCATCTATCCGTTTCTCGTGACTCCTCTGATCCGGAGGTGATCCGAGTCATTGGTTCCTTATAGCCAAGGACCAACCTTCTATCCATTTCTCGAGACTCCTTTGATCCGGAGGTGATCCGAGTCATTGGTCCCATATAGCCTAGGACCAACCATCCATCATTTTCTCGAGACACCCCTGATCCGTAGGTGATCCGAGTCGTTGGTTCCTTATAGCCAAGGACCAACCATCTATCCTTTTCTCGAGACTCCTCTGATCCGGAGGTGATCCGAGTCGTTGGTTCCTTTTAGCCTAGGACCAACCATCTAACCGTTTCTCGAGACTCCTCTGATCCGGAGGTGATCCGTGTCGTTGGTTCCATATAGCCAAGGACCAACCATCCATCCTATTGTCGAGACTCCACTGATCCGAAGGAGATCCGAGTCGTTGGTTCCTTATAGCCATGGACAAACCATCTATCCATTTCTTGAGTCTCCTCCGATCCGGAGGTGATCCGAGTCGTTGGTTCTTTGTAGCCTAGGACCAACTATCAATCCATTTCTCGAGACACCTCAGATCCGGAGGAGGTCCGAGTCGTTGGTTCCTTATAGACTTGGACCAACCATCTATCCTTTTCTCGAGACTCCTCTGATCCGGAGGAGATCCGATTCGTTGGTTCCTTACAGCCTAGGACCAACCATCTATCCTTTTCTCAAGATTCCATTGATGCGGAGGTGATCGGAGTCGTTGGTTCCTTACAGCCTAGGACCAACAATCTATCATTTTCTCGAGACTCCTCCGATCCAGAGGGGATCCGAGTCGTTGGTTCTCTATAGCCTAGGACCTACCATCCATCCTTTTCACGAGACTCCTCTGATTCGGAGGTGATTCGAGTCCTTGGTTCCTTATAGCCTAGGACCTACCATCTATCCGTTACTCGAGACTCCTTTGATCCGGAGGTGATCCGAGTCATTTTTTCTTTATAGCCAAGGAGCAACCATCCATCCTATTCTCGAGACTCCTCTGATCCGGTGGTGATCCGCGTCGTTGGTTCTATATAGCCTAGGACCAACCATCTATCCGTCTCTCGAGACTCCTCTGATCCAGAGGTGATCCCAGTCGTTGGTTCCTTATAGCCTAGGACCATCCATCCATCCTATTCTCGAGACACCTCTGATCCGGTGGTGATTCGAGTCGTTGGTTCCTTATAACCTAGTGCCAACCATCTATCAATTTCACGAGACTCCTCTGATCCGGAGGTGATCCGAGTCCTTGGTTGCTTATAGCCTAGGTCCAGCCATCTATCCTTTTCTCGAGACTCCTTTGATCCGGAGGTGATCCAATTCGTTGGTTCCATATTGCTTAGGACCAACCATCTTTCCTATTCTCAAGACACCTCTGATCCGGAGGTGATCCGAGTCGTTGGTTCCTTATAACCTAGGACCGACCTTCCATCCTTTTCTCGAGACTCCTCTGATCTGGAGGAGATCCGAGTCGTTGGTTCCTTATTGCCTAGGACCAACCATCTATCCTTTTCTCGAGACTCCTCTGATCCAGAGGTGATCCGTGTCGTTGGTTCCATATAGCCAAGGACCAACCATCCATCCGATTGTCGAGGCTCCTCTGATCCGAAGGAGACCAGAGTCGTTGGTTCCTTATAGCCAAGGACATACCATCTATCCTTTTCTTAAGTCTCCTCCCATCTGGAGGTGATCCGAGTCGTTGGTTCCTTGTAGCCAAGTACCAACCATCAATCCATTTCTCGAGACACCTCTGATCCGGTGGAAATCCGAGTCGTTGTTTCCATGTTGCCTAGGACCAACCATCTATCATTTTCTCGAGACTCCTCCGATCCGGAGGTGATCCGAGTCGTTGGTTCTCTGTAGCCTAGGACCTACCATCCATCCTTTTCACGAGACTCCTCTGATCCGGAGGTGATCCGAGTCCTTGGTTCCTTAAAGCCTAGGACCAACCATCTATCCTTTTCTCGAGATTCCTCTGATGTGGAGGTGATCCAAGTCGTTGGTTCCTTATTGCTTAGGACCAACCATATATCCATTTCTCGAGACTCCTCTGATCCGGAGGTGCTCTGAGTCGTTGGTTCCTTATTGCTTAGGACCAACCATCTATCCATTTCTCGAGACTCCTCTGATCCGGAGGTGCTCCGAGTCGTTGGTTCCTTATTGCCATGGACCGACCATCTATCCTATTCTCAAGACACCTCCGATCCGGAGGTGATCCGAGTCGTTCGTTCCATATAGCCTAGGACCGACCATCCATCCTTTTGTAGAGACTTTTCTGATCTGGAGGTGATCCGAGTCGTTGGTTCCTTATAGACTAGGACCAACCATCTATCATTTTCTCAAGACTCCTCTAAACCAGAGGTGATCTGAGTCGTTGGTTCCTTATAGCCTAGGACCAACCATCTATCCATTTATCGAGACTCCTCTGATCCAGAGGTGATCCGAGTCGTTGGTTCCATATAGCCTAGGACCAACCAACCATCCTTTTCTCGAGACTCCTCCGATATGGAGGTGATCTGAGTCGTTGGTTCCATATTGCCTAGGACCAATCATCCATCTTTTTCTCGAGACTCCTCCGATAAGGTGGTGATCAGAGTCGTTGGTTCCATATAGCCAAGGACCAACCATCTATCCTTTTCTCGAGATGCCTCTGATCCGAGTCGTTGGTTCCATATAGCCTAGGACCTACCATCTATCCGTTTCTCGAAACTCCTTTGATCCGGAGGTGATCCGAGTCATTTTTTCTTTATAGCCAACGACCAACCATCCATCCTATTCTCGAGACTCCTCTGATCTGGTGGTGATCCGCGTCGTTGGTTCCATATAGCCTAGGACCAACCATCTATCCTTTTCTCGAGACTCCTCTGATCCGGAGGTGATCCCAGTCGTTGGTTCCTTATAGCCTAGGACCATCCATCCGTCCTATTCTCGAGACACCTCTGATCCGGTGGTGATCCGAGTCGTTGGTTCCTTATAGCCTAGTGCCAACCATCTATCATTTTCTCGAGACTCCTCTGATCCGGAGGTGATCCGAGTCGTTGGTTCCTAATTGCTTAGGACCAACCATCTATCCATTTCTCGAGACTCCTCTGATCCGGAGGTGCTCCGAGTCGTTGGTTCCTTATTGCCATGGACCAACCATCTATCCTATTTTCGAGACACCTCCGATCCAGAGGTGATCCGAGTCGTTGGTTCCTTATAGCCTAGGATCGACCATCCATCCTTTTCTCTCGACTCCTCTGATCTAGAGGAGATCCGAGTCGATGGTTCCTTATAGCCTTGGACCAACCTTCTATCCTTTTCTCAAGACTCCTCTAAACCGGAGGTGATCTGAGTCGTTTGTTCCTTATAGCCTAGCACCAACCATCTATCCATTTCTCGAGACTCCTCTGATCCAGAGGTGATCCGAGTCGTTTGTTCCATATAGCCTAGGACCAACCATCCATTCTTTTCTCGAGACTCCTCCGATATGGAGGTGATCTGAGTCATTGGTTCCATATAGCCTAGGACCAATCAACCATCTTTTTCTCGAGACTCCTCCGATACGGAGGAGATCCAAGTCGTTGGTTCCATATTGCATAGGACCAACCATCTATCCGTTTCTCGAGACTCCTCTGATCCGGAGGTGATCCGAGTCGTTGGTTCCTTATAGCCATGGACCAACCATCTACCCTTTTCTCGAGACTCCTTTGATCTGGTGGTGATCCGAGTCGTTGGTTCCTTATAGCCTAGGACCAACCATCTATCCATTTCTCGAGACTCTATTGATCCGGAGGTGATCCGAGTCATTTTTTCTTTAAAGCCAAGGACCAACCATCCATCCTATTCTCGAGACTCCTCTGATCCAGAGGTGATCCGCGTCGTTGGTGCCATATAGCCTAGGACCAACCATCTATCCTTTTCACGAGACTCCTCTGATCCGGAGGTGATCCCAGTTGTTGGTTCCTTATAGCCTTGGACCATCCATCCATCCTATTCTCGAGACTCTTATGATCTGGTGGTGATTCGAGTCGTTGGTTTCTTATAGCCTACTGCCAACCATCTATCCTTTTCTCGAGACTCCTCTGATTTGGTGGTGATGCGAGTCGTTGGTTCCTCGTTGCCTTGGACCTACCATCTATCTTTTTCTCGAGACTCCTCTGATCTTGAGGTGATCCGAGTCATTTTCTCTTTATAGCCAAGGACCTACCATCCATCCTATTCTCGAGACTCCTCTGATCCGGAGGTGATTCGAGTCGTTGGTACCTTATAGCCTAGGACCAACCATCTATCCTTTTCTCGAGACTCCTATGATCCGAAGGTGATCCCATTCGTTGGTTCCTTATAGCCTAGGACCATCCATCCATCCTTTTCTCGAGACTCCTCTGATCTGGAGGAGATTCGAGACGTTGGTTCCTTAAAGCCTAGGACCAGCCATCTATCCTTTTCTCGAGATTCCTCTTATCCGGAGGTGATCGGAGTCGTTGGTTCCTTATTGCCTAGGACCAACCATCCATCCTTTTCTCGAGACTCCCCTGATCCGGAGGTGATTCGAGTCATTGGTTCCTTACAGCCTAGGACCAACCTTCTATCCATTTCTCGAGACTCCTCTTATCCGGAGGGGATCCGAGTCGATGGTTCCTTATGGCCAAGGACCAACCAAAAATCCATTTCTTGAGATTCCTCTGATCTGGAGGTGATCCAAGTCATTCAGTCCTTATAGCCTTGGACCCACCGTCCATCCTTTTCTAGAGACTCCTCTGATCTAGAGGTGATTCGAGTCGTTGGTTCCTTATAGCTTAGGAAAAACCATCTATCCTTTACTCGAGATTCCTCTGATCCAGAGGTGATCCGAGTCGTTGGTACCTTATAGCCTAGGAC
>JAMKQA010005912.1:0-17405 GCA_024699735.1 Posidonia australis | reverse complement strand
GGACCAATCTTTGCAAAAGAGTGTGGGTGAGAGGTGTGGGCTGAGCCATTTTGAAATCCAGGGTTCAAGACAAACTCAGTCGGGCTTAGTGGGCTTCATGGGCCTCCATGGGCCAATGTGGGCTTTGTGGGCCCACATGGGCCCAAGTGGGCTGATTGGGTCCAAAGAGGCTAAATGGGCTCAAATGGGCTTGCATGAAGTCAAATACGCTTGAAATGGTGTAGTGGGCTCAACCAGGGTCCAAGCTCAGTCACCAGATCCTCATCCTGCAAAATTGGTAAAAAAATGAGGTGTCTACAAGGTACGTCGTCGGTGGTCGCCGTTTCTTTTTCGTTTTAAAAAATAAAGATGAGTTTTCTTTGAATTAATTTTTATTAATTTTGTTTTGTTACATTGAGGTCCTTCTGTTCTTACAAGTAGGTCCTTTCTCTTACAGTTTGGTCCCTACACATTTTTCTTTAAAATGTTTGAATAAAGTTTTAACTGAAAATATTCCAATGTGCCCCCTGAGTTTTCTTAATAACATTTTCCAGGTTTAAAAGTTTGATAAAAACCCCTAGAGATTCTTTCCATGCATTTTAATCCAACCTTTTTGCATAAACAACCCTGAACTTTTCTGAAATTACTCTGAATGCATAATTCTCTGGTTAATTTGCATTTTAGAGCCCTAAACTTCTCTGAACTCTTCTGAATGCCAGTTTCTCTGGTTAAATTGCATTTTAGCCCCTGAAGTTTACAGATTTCACACTGAATGCATGTTTACTAAGGTAAAATTATTGAATTGCCCCTGAAACTTTTTGATTTCAACATGGATTCTTTTTCTTGCATATTTTACCCTGAATTTTCACTGAATTGCATTAAATACATGTCTTGATGGCAAAATTGCATTTTGATCCCCAAGAGTCTTCAATTTGACTAAAAATGCACAGATTTGCACATTTGACCCTAGATTTCTTCAAAATTACATGAAATGTGTTTTTCTATATATTTTTGATGATTTAGCTTCAAAAATCATGTTTTCATTCAAAATTTGGGTTTTTTGCACAAAGGCCCATGGAATTCACATTTTTTACACTCTTACATGCATTTTGCATATTTTGTCGAATCTTTTCATGCAAGTTTTCTCGCATTTACGTCCTTACATTGTGCACTCGTTTCTAACACATTTCAAGCTTGGTTTCCTCGTCGTCTCCCCGATTTCTTTTGATTTTCGCATTTCTAATTTGATTTGGCTTTCCATCGCCCGAGGGCGTACATTAAAAGGCATAACAATTCCGACACTGTCCCGGATGAGGATTATTTTCCCAATTTGATTTTCTTGGATTTCTTTGAGTTCCCGCTGATTTGCGTGACACTTTTCGAGTGTTTTCTCGATTTTCACAATTTTCCTCATCGCCAATGGGCGTACAGTAAAGCAGGCATTCTCAATGACTACATTTGTCCCTCGGATTAACTTTTTCCCTTTATTTCATTTCTTCTCTTTGATTTGGCATTTTTCTAGTCATTTTTAGCATGAGCATTCAGAATAGGAAAGCACACACCCATTAGACCGTTGGCAAGTAGAAAACCTAGAAAGATCGAGTTTCACACGCACATGGGGGTGCCTAACCCCTTCCTCATGCATAACACAAATCCTTACCCGTTCTCTCGCTCGCATTCAATTGTGCATTATATCTATTAAGCACGGAGCACACATGTCTTCTGCATCTAGTTCGCTTCTTGGTTTTCTTGTGTGTTTGGTTTTCCTCGTCTTTCCATTAAAAGACTAGGTGGACACTCATTTCCTTATCCACTCTTATCTTCACTTGGTGTTTCTAAGTCTAGTCATCTTCTCCGGATTCACCATCTTCGCCGTGACTGTATCAGGACTCCTCGTGTGCTTCCATGCACCCGGTAAAGGAGAGCCGTGCAGGGTTCCACCGGCATGGTCATAGATAGTTTATGATATCAGCCTAAATGATAGTTTAGGATATCAACCTAAGTGTTAGTTTGGAATATCAGCCTTAGTAATAGTTTAGGATATCAGCCTAAGTGATAGTTTAGGATATCATCCTAAGTGATAGTTTAGGATATCAGCCTAAGTGATAGTTTAGGATATCAACCTAAGTGATAGTTTAGGATATCAGCCTAATTGTTAGTTTGGGATATCAGCCTAAGTGATAGTTTAGATATCAGCCTAAGTGATGGTTTAGGATATCAGCCTAAGTGATAGTTTAGGATATCAGCCTAATTGATAGTTTAGGATATCAGCCTATGGGATATTTTAGGATATCAGCCTAAGAGATAGTTTAGGATATCAGTGTAAGTGATAGTTTAGGATATCGGCCTAAGTGATAGTTTAGGATATCAACTTAAATGATAGTTTAGGATATCATCCTATGTGATAGTTTAGGATATCAGCCTATATGATGGTTTAGGATATCAACCTAAATGATAGTTTAGGATAACAGCCTAAATGATAGTTAGGGATATCCGCCTAAGTGATAGTTTAGGATATTAGCCTAAATGATAGTTTAGGATATCAGCCTAAGTGATAGTTTAGGATATCATCCTAAATGATTGTTTAGGATATCAGCATAAGTGATTGTTTAGGATTTCAACCTAAATGATAGTTTTGGATATCATCCTTAGTGATAGTTTAAGATATCAGCCTATATGATAGTTTAGGATATCAGCCTAAGTTATTGTTTTGGATATCAACCTAAGTGATAGTTTTAGATAACAGCCTAAGTGATAGTTTAGGATATCAACCAAAGTGATAATTTTGGATACCAGCCTAAGTGATAGTTTAGGATATCAGCCTAATTGATAGTTTAGGATATCGGCCTAAATGATAGTTTTGGATATCAGCCTAAGTGATATATCTCTAGGTTCTGTTTCTTCCAACGTGAGAAGCCAGACGGAAAGGACTTCATCTAGCTTGGAGTGAAGTCAAGGAGAATGTTTTTGAGCTCCGTCCTTTCGGACGTGGATCAAGGTGACAAGGATGCTGGGGTCCTAACCAACTGTTTAGCCCAAAGGATTTGCCAAAGGGATCTTATTCAAGTACCAATGCACCCTGGATCATCACCGCTGTGAGGAATATCAGTTAAAACAGCTGAGGATTTTGTTGTATAATGCTGTCTCGAATTCAGAGTGTTTATGACTTACCGATGCTGCCTCAACTCTAATGAATGTCACTTCTTTATAAGAAGATGCACTGACTATCATTTGGAAGATAATTTGCTCCCATCATTCCCAAAGCAGTCCCCTTTTCCACAAAGTAGCTTACATGCCCCTGGTCGAAGGCTCTATCTTGGTGTTTTATCGATCGCCTATTATGGAACTTTTGACCAAAAAACAGCTTACATGTCTCTTGTTTTGTTACATAATAACCGGTGCTCTGTGAGGCACATGATATGTGACTTTTGACCAAAGAGCAGCAAACATGCTCCTGGTATTGAACTGACTGGACATCATTCGTGTGGGTGGAGTTTCAGATGCTGAATTGTAACTATAGATGCACCTTGAACCATCGGAGTAACTTAGACAGTCATTAGTCAAAGCAAGTGACGCATTCATCTAGTGACTGGAAGTATGTATATCCAATTTCTTTCCTGTATTGCACTTGGAAGACAGAAGGAATTGTGGCAAATTTATAAAGGCCTTTGATTGGGACTGTAGCCTGCCTCTGACTAACATGTCTAGGATGTGCTTTGGTCAACCGTGGTGCTTCGATAGGTCTGTATTTGGCCACGCTACTTTAGGACATTCTCTTGATTGTATTTGTCGAATTCTGGATTGCTGCGTAAAGTCCACAATCATGTTGTTGTCTCCGCTAATCATTTGATGTGTAGGTCCTGATCAGAGAACAACTGACTTGCCTTTGATGAACCAAGTAATAGATTATGTGAGTCCAACTAGAAAGTAGCTGACATGCCCCTAGCATTAAAGGTGAATGATGCTCAATGAAAACAGAAGTCAGATCAGTAGATACCTAGGCAAAATGGATGCCTCTTGCATCGAGTCAGGCTACCGTGGGAAATGTTGGGCACCACTTGATGATGAAAAGACTTGAGGATTAGGCTGTGACTATGGGTGCACTTTAAATCGCTGAAATGGTGAAGGCCAATTTTGGTTGAGGCTAGTGATACAATTGTTTACTGACTAGAGGCATATATATTCATCCACTGTCTTGAGCTATACTCTAATGGTAAGATGTAATGTGATAACTCGTCTTGGGTTGGTTATTCTCTATTCTGCTACTTATTGTGTAATTGTGTCCCAGCTGCAAACATGTACTTGGCTGTGTTGACCTCAGGCATTCCTTAAATAATGTTTACCACACCTGAACTGTTGCGGACTAATTGCTGTCACACTGCTGATTCTACAAGTCCATGTAGTCCGTTCACTTTGACCACTGAGAAACTGAAATGTCCCTGGCTACAAGACATTGGCAAAATCCTATCAAACCAATTAACATTCAAGCAAAGAGATTCATCCAAGCAAAATTGTGATGATTGTGATTATTATGGTGGACTCTATTATTGTGAACAATTTAGTTATTTTACAATGACCTTTTTGTTTGATCAAGAAATGCATGCCTTGTGAATTTAGTATCTTGTTATCTGCATTTATTGCTTTGCTTGTTCAATGAGTTCATTATCCGGATCACTTGCTTGTTTAGTTTAACTGTTTGTCTGCTCTCAGTTAGGTTGGAAAGCTGTATGCCTGTTAGAGGAGGATGACACCTTTGACTTAGTTGACACTACAGAGATTCGCAAGTCATTGGTTGGCTCTTATTGGATAGTGGTGGCACACGAACTCACTGTAAGGTATTGTAATGGACGTAGCTCCATGCCAATCTTTTTAAGGTCCTGCACCTGCCTTTTCTTTTCAATATCATTGTCATTTCTTTTACTGCCTCATAGACGTGTGCTTTCACTCTAACCTTGACTTGGAGGTAATAAGCGCCTGATCTATTCAGGAGGCCTTTATTGGAAGAGGGTGGGTCAGTCCCTTAAAGGTGTGATTTTACTGAGCGTATACTCTAACTCCTCTCCAAGGTACGGTAAGGGTAGAGCTACAATGTTTGCACCTCACTTTTGGGCTGACTTCCGTCTTCGCCTTTTGTCTACTCTATTCTTTTATGCCCTTGTGAATGTATATTTTCTTTTCTAGCTCACACTCTTGGTCACCCCTAACGTTTTATCTCCCTTTTGGAGATGCAAGATCCCTATGGAGTTTGGACATTTCGTTTGACTTTGATGTTTGGT
The DNA here is from genome assembly GCA_024699735.1 of Posidonia australis. Lineage (NCBI taxonomy): Eukaryota > Viridiplantae > Streptophyta > Magnoliopsida > Alismatales > Posidoniaceae > Posidonia > Posidonia australis. The sequence goes on along the minus strand of JAMKQA010005912.1, from coordinate 12,150 downwards.
GACTCCCTTGCTAATTGGTTGTCTAACTAGTGACAACTGAAGAGGGATTATCCATTTAGACATAGGCAAGCTTTCCCAATTTTCATCATCGGGCAGAAGAATATTGACAAGCAAACTATTATTTTCAATTGTTCTTGATGTTTTTCTATTTTGTTTTTTTCTTCTTTTTCCTCTTTTGTGGATTTTCTATTTTTTTGTGTTTTGATATATGGTGATGCAAAAAGAAAAACAAAGGAAGCAAAGGAAAGAAAGATACAGCTCCAATCCTTGTTGTTGCTATTTTGTCAATGCCATTGGGGTTCAAAGTAACTCCTAGCAGTGCCAATCGAAACCAGAATCAAGGCAGATGTAACTGATGTAATCAACACCATTATTGAAACTGAGACTTTCACTGTGAATGCTGAATCTGTTGGTGACATTAAGATTGTATCTCTGTTGGAGTTGAAATCTTCTGTGACAGCAGTCTCCTACTTGATCCAGGGTATCTGCACGTGCTGGGTCAGATCGATGCATGGCGAACTAGCAAACTTTAGGTTAGACCCCATGCAGAGGAACAATAACAAGAGTGGCACACGTTAGTGTCGCCAGATAGAACTGAGAAAAAACAAGAGAACAAACTAGGCTAACGAGGAACAAGAACAAGAGCAGCATATGTGTATGCTGCTGGACAAGAGCTGAGAGAGGACAAATTAGGCAAACGATGCCTGATGGATTCCCCAGGAAAAAACTGGGAGAAAGAGGGAAAAACCTCTGAAGTTCCAGCATCCTCAGAGCTTGCCGGCTCAGACAAGGTAAGGTCGGCTATTCTACGGTGTGCACGTGCATGTGCGGGTGTGGGTGCAGGTGTATAATGTGTGCAACCTCCTATGTGTTGACGACAATGTCTCCATTGTCAATCAAATCCTGGATAGCATTTTAGAGAGTGTGACACTTGTTTTTCGAATGTCCATGGGTGCGATGGAATTAGCAGAACAAGTTTGTCTTATACCACCCAGGAAGCGGGTGTAGTGGTGGGCAAATCTTCGGTAGTCGCTAGAATGGCGCAACTTTGGGAATGATGTCGCTCAACAAATCCCTGAGTGGGGTGAAGTCTCTTTCCTTATGGCGAGGCCGCCATTGCCGTTGTTGCTGCCCTTGTTGTACTAACGCAACGAGACGCGTCTGTTCAACGGTGGTATGTGGATGTGTAATGCGTGCTGACGTAGTTGCTGGTGACGATGGAGACATGGATGTGGGTACTGTGCCAACAACAAAGGTCCCATTGTCAATCAAAGTCTGAACGGCATCCTGCAAAGTGTGGCAATTATCAATCGAGTGCCTTGAGGCTCGGTGATAATTGTAGTATACGTTCGCATCGTACAATCAAGAAAGTGGAGTTGGCAGGGGCACAGATTTGGGAGTCTCAGAAGTGACACAACACGAGGAAAAATAGGGCTCAACGACTCTCCTGGTGGAGTGTAGTCGCTTTCAACGCGGTAGCCTCATTTCTCCTTAGGTTGCTGTCCTTGTTAAGCCGATATGATGTGATGCACCGGCTTGACAATGGGTGGTGTGCGCCTAGTGTGCAGTGATGACCTACGTGTCGGGAGCTGATCTTGATGCTGAGGGGTGTTTTGAGTATGCTGTGCTGTGTGTGGTGTTGAACGCTAGAGCAACAACTGTGCCATCGGTACAGTCCAGGCGACGAACTCGAGAAATGTAGTACTCTCACACAACTAATGGGTCGATTCCTAAGTGACTGTGATGCATGTTGTGACCAATGCAGTTGTGGTGTAGGAGGCAGAGATAATGCCCCCATCGCTGAAGTAGTGTGAAGCTGGGGCGATGGTATAGGCGATAGTGTAATGGGGTGAGCCTGCAATGCTATGGTGATCTGCACTGGAACCTCAGAGGCCATAAGAGGAGGACTCTCTACAGGATCAAGAGAAAGGGCCATGCGCTCGAATTGTCGAGCCAAAGCTCTTAAGTACTGAGCCGAACAGAAATGGTCCCTAAAATAGATGCAACTGTAGCTGGTTGAACTCTTGAAATAAGAGGGCCTGAGGAGTGGGATGCAGCTGGCAAAACTTCTAGGACCTGTGTGTTAGTCACTGTAGTCGAATCAGTGACAGGCCCTAGATTGACTTGTGTATGCCACTGTCCCGGAAGAGGAGATAGGGATCCTTTATGATTCCTAAATTGAGACGCAAAGAGGGAAGAAGACACAATCAAAGTGAGAGAATGAGGATCTGAATGTTGGTTCCCCTTCAAAACAATAACCGGAGACTTGTGGGTCTGCGAGGCCATGGCTAACAGCAAGCAAAACGATTAAAGCTGTGACAGAAGATAAACGCACGAGCTCTATGATGAGCTACTGTCAAAAAGTGACCAATAACTCGGAAAAGGCAAGACAAAACAAGCACAGGAGGCCGTCCACAATGGAAACACCCAAGCTCCTAGTTGAGGACCTCGCAACAAGCTACCTAGGAAAACAGGCAAGAGAAATAGGTATCAGAACCTGAACAATGATGCAAAGACAAATGCAAATTATTAAAGTGGCATACCGTGACACACAATGTGGATGAATGTCCTAAAGTGCACTCTCTCACCATTCATGTCCCATACGAGGTTGACCACACGGGACGCACTCATGGGTTTTAGGTTTTGACTATGGTCAGAAAAGTACGATTCCCGTTTTAAATCCTGACTAAAGCACAAGCAGTGAACGGGTGGTGCATTGGTGGCCTTGTCTCCAGCAATAGCATGAAGCTCTACCCTCTACTAGCACCGACACAACCCCAAACAAGGGGGACAAACTAGCAAAGCGCCCTACACCAAAGCTATAGAATAGGCTATCAGAATTGTCCTTCGCAAACTATAGGTGGACTCAAAGGAGAAGATACATGCTTTCTAAAATGATCATTCATGCAATATATTTTTGAGTCTTTTACTTGCGTTTTATTAAACCAAGGGGAATTGTGAGCACTTGTCTCTAGTTATGCCTTATTATTTGTTTGTCTGAATTTGTGTGTTTTATTTTAACAAGGAAGGGAGGAAAACATGTCTCTACTCTCCTAATCATGGCAAATACAAAAAGGGGAAGAAAACACACAATCATGGCATCTAAACAGTCAATCAATTAAGCAAAAGGCTTGAATATGGCATGTGCTATTGTAGTGCTCACAAGTAGTGAAGAAAAGCAAGTATCAACAGAAAAGAATGAGTTAGGCCATGTGCATGTGCGGTGGCATACCAATGGTGTAAAAAGCATGTACAGTCAAATATGTACAAACAAATAGAACAAGCAAACAACACAAAGTGTACAGACCAAAGGCAAGCAAGAAAACCAAAATGAAAGCCAGAATCTAGTTATCCCCAGTGGAGTCGCCAGTTCCTGTGACCATGCCGATGGAAACCTGCACGGCTCTCCTATGTGCGTGGAAGCACACGAGGTGTCCCGGTACGGTCACGGTAAAGATTGTGAATCCAGAGAAGAAGACTAGACTCGAAAACACCAAGGAAAGATAAGAAAAGGATAAGGAAAAGGAGTCGCCACCTAGTCTATTAATGGAAAGACAAGGAAAACCAAACACATAGGAAAACCAAAAAGAAATCAAGGCAAAGAAAACATATACATGCTCCATGCCTAATGGATGTAGTGCACAAATCAATGCGTGCTAGAGAAAGGATAAGGATTCTTGTTAGGCATGGGAAAGGGGTTAGGCACTCCCATGTGCTTGAAGAACTTGGTCTTTCTAGGTTTCCTACTTGCTAATGCCCAATTGTGAGCATGCTTGTCTACTTTGAATGCACATGCTTAAGATGACTACGAAAACATGTCAAGCCAAAGAGAAGAAATGAATAAAAGAAAAACTGATAATTCGAGGGACAATGTAGGCATTGCAAATGCCACTTCACTGTATGCCCTTGGGCGATAAGGAAAATTGCAAAAATCGAGAATACTCAGAAAGCATCACACAAATCAGTGAAAACTCGAAGAAATCCGAGAAAATCAAATTGGAGAAAATAATCCTCATTCGGGTCATTGTAGGCATTGTCAAGCCTATTAATGTACGCCCTCGGGCGTTGGAAAGCCAAATCAAATCAAAATCGTAAAAGTCGGAAGAAATCCAAAAAACTATGTGAAAATTGAGTTCGAAACAAGTCAGAAGTGTGTGCACGATACAAGGAAGAAGGCATAACAAAATATGCATGAAAAGGGGAACAAAATGTACAAAATGCATGTGTGAGAGAAAAATGTAAATTCTTGGGGCTTTTGTGCAAAATTCACATGTTCTGAGTGAAAACTGAAATTCTGAAGCTAAATCATCAAAAATACATAGGAAAACAAACTTTATGTAATTTTGATGAAATTAGGGGTCAAATGTGCAAAGCTGTACATTTTTGGTCAAATTCAAGATCCCTAGGATTTAATATGCGATTTTGCCAGTAAAACATGTGTTTAAAACAATTCCGAAGTAATTCAGGATTAAATGTGCAAGATAATTGTCTTAAGTTTGAAAAACAGGATGTATAGGGACTATTATGCATTTTCTCCCAAGAAAATATGCATTCTTTGTGAAATTAGTGAAGTTTAGTGACTGTCATGCAATTTCACCCTAGAAAATATGCTTTCTGTGTGAAATCAGTTAAGTTCATTGTTTAAAATGCATTTTTTGAACACATTTGAGTGAATTTTGAATAACCAGGGTTTAATTTGCAATTTTGACAGAAAAGCATGCATTCAAAACTATTTTAGTAAAGCTCGGGGTTTATTATGGAAAATACTAAACTTAAAAGGCATAAAAGTAGTTCTAAGGGTTTATTTCAAAATTTCAAGCCTGGAAAACATCAATACAGATTTATAGGGGGTCTTCAGAAATTTCCCAAAACAAATATTATTAAAAAGAATTAAAGAACTATTGCAGGTGTGACCAAGCCGGTGGAACCCTGCACGGCTATCCTCTACCGGGTGCGTGGAAGCACTCGAGGAGACCCGATATGGTCACGGCGAAGATGGTGAATTTGGAGAAGAAGGCTAGACTCGGAAACACCAAGGAAAGACAAGAAAGGATAAGGAAAGGAGTCGCCACCTAGTCTTTTAATGGAAAGAAGAGGAAAACAAAACACACAAAAAAACCAAGAAGCAAACAAGATGTAAAAAACATGTGTGCTCCGTGCCTAATGGATATAATGCACAAATTAACATGGGCTAGAGAAAGGATAAGGATATTGGTTACACACGGGGAAGGGGTTAGGCACCCCCATGTGCCCGAGAAAACTCGATCTTCCTAGGTTTCCTACATGTCAATGGTCTATTAAATGTGTGCTGGCATATTCTAAATGCGTATGCTAATGATGACTAGAAAACATGCCAAATCAAAGAGAAAAAAATGAAATAAAGGGGAAAAATTAATCCGAGGGACAAATGTAGGCATTGAGAATGCTGCTTTACTGTATGCCATTGGGCGATGAGGAAAATCGTGAAATTCTCAAAAAGCGTCTCGCAAATCAGCGAAAATTTGGATAAATCTGAGAAAATCAAATTGGGGAAAATAATCCTCTTTTCGGGACCATGTCGGCTTTGTTAAGCCTTTTACTATACACTATTGGGCGATGGAAACCAAATCAAGTTAAAAACATGAAAAGCGAGGGAAATCCGGGAAACAACGAGAAAACCAAGCTTTAAGCCAGCTAAAAATGCGTGCGCAATGTGAGGAAGAAAAGGCAAGAAAACTTGCATGAAAAAGTGTGACAAAATGCATGTGTGAGTGTAAAAATACGAATTCCAGGGGCCTTTGTGCAAAAAAACCCTTTTTTTGAATAAAAAATGAAATTCTAAAGCTCAAATCATCAAAAAATACATAAGAAAACACATTCTATGCAATTATGATGAAATCTAGTGTCAAATGTGCAAATATGTGTATTTCTGGCCAAATTGATATTTCCTAAGGGTTTCAATGCAATTCTGCCACTAAAACATGCATTTAATGCAATTCAGGGTAAAATATGCAAGAAAAATGATTAAGGAAAGTTTTAGAGGCAAAATAGTAAATTTACTGTAGAAAACAGGCATTCAGTGTGAAATCTGAAAAGTGCTGGGGCTAAAATGCAATTTATCCAGAGAATTAATGCATTCAGAAGAGTTTTAGTGAATTTCTGTGGTTTTAATGCAATTTAACCAGCAAAATAGGCATTTAGAATGACTTCAGAGAAGTTCATGGGCTAAAATGCAAATTAACCAAAAAAAAATGCATTCTATGTTATTTTAATGAGGTTCAGGGGTTTAAATGCAATTTAACCAGCAAAATATGTATTCAAAAAGGTTCCAGAAAAGTTCAGGTTCCTTTATGCAAAAATATTGGATTAAAATGCATGAAAAGAAACTCTAAGGGTTTTTATTAAACTTTTAAACCTGGAAAACAATATTTTGAATACTCAAGGGGCATAATGCAATATTTTAAGTTAAAACTTTATTCAAAAGATTTAAGAAAAATGATTAGGGACCTAGATGTAAGAAAAGGACTTGAATGTAATAAAAAAAGGATCTAATTGTATCTGATCAGAAATTTCAGAAGTTTTATTAAAACAAAACTATTTTTTAATTTTTTTTTTTAAAAAATGACAATGGCGGTCGTCGACGACGGAGCTCTGCCGACGACGATTGCTAGAGAGGCCATCAGAGGCTTTCCAGTGGTCTGACATGAGATCAGACCCCATGGGAAGCAAAGAGAAGGAGGAGAGGAGATGATCCAATAGCTTGGATCAAGGTTTCAACGGTTGGAGAGAGCTACCCGTCCCCCTCACTGTCAAGGCAGTCTCGCGACGGCGTTGGGGAAGAAAAGGGACTATTGGAGTTGCAGCGTGGCGATCAGGAGGTCATGGAGGCTTCAAGGCGTCGAGTGGGGCTTGTCCTTCTCTTCCAGAAGCGAGAATGATGGATGATGACGTGGAGGGGCTTCGACTGCCGCCGACGTGCTCTTCACCGGCAAGTGAGGTCGCTACGGTGATCGGAGGCTTGGTGCTCGTCTCTGAAGGTTCAGGCGTGCTTGGGTTATTCCATGGAGCATTTCTGGATGCTCGGAGCAGTGCGGAGTGGTTGGAGGCATGGCGTCTTCTATTGGAATAGTCTTCTTCTCCGACTACGACGAGACGTCGTGATTCCAGCAAGGTTCGGGTGGAGGCCTCCGCGGCGGTTGGAGATGGAACTTGAGGGGCAGAACAGCAAGAGGGAGAGAAGTAGACCTAGGGTTCTAAGGCCAGGGACAAACCCTGGATCAACACTCCCACCTATATCATCGAAAAACGGCGACGGTGAGGTTCAGGGAGTGATTCCGACTAATGGAGGCCTCTAACTTGATTGGAAACGATCCAGAAAGACTAAGGAAGCTCTAGGAAACTAAATTTGAAGCTAAATGAGGTTGGAGGAGGGCGTACCTGTCCTAACGACGCACATGGCCTCTACAACTTACTGGAAATGGCCTGAACCCACGCTTCTCACCTCCACGAACTCCTCTCTCTCTCTCTGGAATTCTTCCTCGGTCTGGGATTCTCTGTTTTTCTCTCGCGAAAACCTCTGCCTCTGCTTCTCCTTTTATAGGTGGAAAACCTCCGGTGACCCACTGTAACAACCCACTCACTCTCTAACAGACCTAACAACCTAACAACCTAACTATCTCACTAACAAACTAACCACTGCCCTAACGGACTAGCAACCCCAACTTCTATCTCCAAGCTGTCTCCCATGCCCCGACAATGTCCAATGGGCTCTGGTTCATAAAGGGCTCGAGCTAGATTCGTGGCTTAGTGGCTAGTGAAACCAGTGAAGAGAGATGGGAGAAAGAATGGGTTGTGTGGCTGGATTTGTGAGAAGAGGGGGAAGATGGAATGGGTGTTGGGTTGGAAGAAGATGAAGAAAATGGGTTGAGGAGTTGTGGGCTTTTGTGGGCCCAAATGGGCTTGATGGGTCTAAGTAGGCTTCCATGGGTCTTGATGGACTAATGGGCCTTCATGGGCTTTTAGAGGGCTTTCATGGGTTTAAGTGGGTTTTCATGGGCTTAATTGGGCCTAGGTGGACCTAACTGGGCTTTGTGGGCCTTGAAAGAATTAAATGGGTTTTGTGGGCCTAAACTAGAGTTTGAGCTCATTTATGATCAAAAGCCCAGCCACCATACTTTATCCTGCAAGCCTGCAGAATTACAAAATTGGGGTGTCTACAACATGGACCTAAATGCAAGAAATAAGGACCTGAATGTAAGAAAAAGAAAAGATCAGAAGTTTTGTTAAAAGAAAACAATTTTTTTTTTTAAACATGCGACGGCCACCAACGACGGAGTCCCATTGTTGACAACTGTTTGGGTGCCTGATCACGCATCAGGCTCCACTAGGAGCAAGAGGAGAGGAAGAGATCCAATGGTTTGGATCAGGAGCTTGATGGCTGGAATTGGTCCCCCACCGCCCGCACCGGCGACACGACTCCAGCGACAGCGTCGAGGAAGAAGGTGGTTCCAAAGGATGCAACGTGGCGGTTTTGAGCTCCAGGATGCCTAGCGATGTAGTGAGGAGTATTTCCCCTAGCTTAGTGGCGGGAATGGCATTAGTCCTCTCCCTCCTGATCCTACTTGCCGTCGGCGTTTTCTTCTCCGACGAGCTCGATTGCGGGGGGCTATCCGAGGCATGAAATGGAGTCTTAACTGCTCTGGAGTGCGGGGGGCTATCCGAGGCATGAAATGTCATTACATGAGGCAAAACACCCATCACATACATCCATCATGCCAAATCAACCATTTAGCATCAACAAAAACCACATAACATTTAAGCACCACAGGGAAAAATCGGCATGTCGTTTTCCCCTGATTTGGCATACCGAAGAAATTCGGTATACCGAAATCTCCTGATTCGGTATACTGAATTTCTACGGTATGCCAAATCTCTGTCAGATTTATCGCATAGGGGAGAAACGGTCGACCGAAAACCACCGGTCGTCCGAAGCCAGAACGCGGATTCAACCACTGGGAGTAAAACGGTATGCCGAACCAAAACAGCATACTGTTTTCTGCTGTTGCAGAAAACGCTCCAAACCACTGTCCTCCTTTTCTTCCCCAAATGGGAGCAAGGATCGAACCCCACAAACAAAATCCATGAAATCTCATAAAAATATGGGGTGTAGGCCCTCAATTTTACTTCAAAACCCTTCAAACCAATCACAAATCCATTAAGCATGCTGCTCTAATGAAAATCATCACGACATAGAGCTCAAAAACAATCACTGTAGCATGCTTCTCATTTATCCTCGAAAACTGCACAAAACCCCATAAATTAGCATGATAGCATCATAAACATGCTAATCAACACATTCTCAGCCACAAAGCAATTTCTACGATTTTTCATGCATTTATCACTATTTTCATGCATTAAAATCTACAATTAACCCAAAACGGAGCAAAAGGAGGAGGAGGTCGCGTACCGGTTCCAAGCCCCCTTACCACACTCTGGCAAGCCTCCATGAGCTCCAGCAGAACCTCCAGATGGCTCACCACCTCCTCCCATGGTTGCGCGTACCTCAGCTCCATTTCTTCCCTTCTTTTCTTTCTGTGCAGCACACCTCCTCTGCTCTACCACTGCCTCCCTCTCTTATCTCCATCCCCATCCACATGGCACCGGCCACCCATCCCGTCGGATGAGATGGAGAGGCACGGTCCTCCGTCACTGGTGGCACGGGAGGGAGAAGAGGAAGAAGAAGAAGACAGAAAAATGGTGGATGGTGGGGCTCGCGAGAGAAAGAAAGAAAAAGAGGAAGAAAAGAAAAGAGAAAAGAATGGCACACAAACCGAGACAACTGTGCATCCTCAAATCGGACTCCACAAGGGTCCTAAAACACCGGCAGATGCACAAAAGGCTAGCAACAACCACACACAGCCAAGAAACAATAGATTATCCATTAATAAACCATTAAACACAATATTACAAATAATACATGGTTTATTATAAAAATGGATAATCAGGCCCTGATCTTACATCCTACCCCCCTTAAAAGAATTTCGTCCTCGAAATTCAGCTTTGACCAAACAAGTAGGGGTACTGTCTTTGGATGTCCATCTCGCGTTCCCATGTAGCCTCCTCTGCACCGTGGTGTTGCCACTGAACTAACACCAAGGGAATCACCTTATTCCTGAGGACTTGCTCTTTCCTGTCCAGTATCTGAACTGCATCATTAACCATCGTCAAGTCCACCCGCAGCTCCTCTGGCTTTACTGGTATCACTTGGGACACATCGGCCAAACACTTTCTCAACATAGACACATGGAAGGTGTTGTGTACACCAGCCAATTCTGGAGGCAGATCTAATCTATAAGCCACCACACCAACCCTCTTGGTAATCTGATACGGTCCGATATACCTAGGGCTCAACTTGCCTTTCCTACCGAACCGCATCACACCCTTGGTTGGTGACACCTTTAGGAAAACGAAGTCTCCTACCTCGAATTCCAGAGGTCACCGCCTCCTATCAGCATAACTCTTCTGCCAAGTTTGGGCTGACAACAACCTCTTCTGAATCAAATCCACCATGCCCTCGTACTGCTGTACGATCTCGGGCCCAACTAACTGCCTCTCACCCACCTCACTCCAGCAAGTGGGTGTCCTGCAGGGTCTGCCATACAATGCCTCATATGGTGCCGTACCAATACTGGCGTGGTAACTGTTATTATAAGCAAACTCAATCAGAGGTAAATGATCCTCCCAACTACCACCAATGTCCAAAGCGCAGGCCCGTAGCATGTCCTCTAGTGTCTGGATGGTCCTCTCTGTCTGGCCATCTGTCTGGGGGTGGAAAGCAGTGCTAAAGTTCAACACTGTGCCAAATGCCTCCTGCAGAGCTCCCCAGAACCTAGATGTAAACCTCGTGTCTCAGTCAGACACAATAGAAACCGGGACACCATGCAATCTCACAATCTCTGCCACATACAACTCTACCAATCTTGTTAAAGGAAGATTCACCCTCATTGGCATGAACTGTGTCGATTTTATGAGGCAATCCACTATCACCCACACAGAATCATTCTTCCTTCGGGTCCGCGACAAACCCGTCACAAAGTCCATCGACACATTCTTCCATTTCCATACTGGAACATCCAGGGGATGCAAAGTTCCTCATGGCTTCTGGTGCTCTATCTTCACCATCTAGCAGGTTGCACACTTTGCCACATACTCAGCAATTTCTCTCTTCATTCCAAGCCACCAAAAGTTCCTCTTCAGGTCCTTATACATCTTGGTGCTACCCGGATGAATAGAGTATCTGGAGCGGTGGGCTTCATCTAGCAAATTGTTCTTGATATCCTCTACCTGAGACACATACAATCTCATATCATACCTCAACCCACCGTCTACCACTATTGGAAAATGAGGGGCATTACTAGCTTCCAACTTCCTCTAGATATCAGACACAATAGAATCATATTGCTGAGCCATGACAATCGCCTCGATCAACCTCGGGCGAACAAACAAATTAGCTAGCACTGCTCTAGCAGGTCCCTACGACTGTCTTCGGGGCCTACACTCTACTAGTTCCTCTAACAATTTCCATTCATGGATCATCAGACTGGCCAAAACATGAGTGCGTCTGCTCAGAGCATCTGCAACAACATTAGCCTTACTTGGGTGGTAGGACAAACTAAAATCATAATCCTTGATATACTCCACCAAGCGCTTCTGTCTCAGGTTCAAATCCTTCTAAGTGAAGATGTACTTCAGACTCTTATGGTCTGTGTACACCTCAAACTGTTCGCCATAAAGATAATGCCTCCAAATCTTCAAGGCGAACACAACAGCAGCCATCTCTAAATCATGGGTGGGATAATTCTTCTCATGATCTTTCAGCTAACGCGAGCCATACACCACCACCTACCATGCTGCATCAGCACATTCCCCAACCCAGTCCCATAGGCATCACTGTAGACTGTATATCCGCCACTCCCAGAGGGCAGCGTCAACAGTGGGGCCGACACCAGGCGAGCCTTCAACTCATTGAAGCTCTCCTCGCACTGCCAATCCCAGGCAAAGTGCATTTCCTTCCTGGTCAATGGTGCAGCAATCTTGGAGAAATCCTGAATGAATCTCCTATAATACCCTACCAGGCCGAGAAAGCTTCTAACCTCTGTCACTATCTTCGGT
>JAMKQA010005911.1:0-15263 GCA_024699735.1 Posidonia australis | reverse complement strand
CACATGCATCATTGCATCTTGTTTGCTTTCTGCCTTTTTTGGTGTTTTCTTGGTTTTCCTCGTCTTTCCATTAAAAGACTAGGTGGTGACTCCTTTCCTTATCCTTTGTTTTCCCTTTGGTGTTTTCGAGTCTTGTCTCTTCCTCCAGATTCACCATTTTCTCCATGACTGTATCGGACCTCCCAGTGTGTTTTCGCACACCGGAGTATGGTTTGGTGAACCGCGCCCAGGGGTTCCACCGGCATGGTCACACCCATCCTTTGGTTAGCAGACATCCAGCCTTCCCATTTGCATTCCAGGCATTCATCCTTTTGTGGTTTTCCTCGTCTTTCCCTTAAAAGACTAGGTGGCGACTCCCTTTTCTTTTCTTTTATCCTTGCGCCTTCACCGTCTTGGCATGGCTGTGGTATCCTCCCCACCCCTCCTCCCTCCGGGTTGGGCACGATCACAGCAGGCACACAAAAGGTTTAGCTTAGTGTATATAGATCAGAGTCTCGTAGCCGCACGCATAGGTTCTTAGTAGTTTAAAATCTTCTATTTAGCTTTAATTTCCTGTAATTTAATCTATTTAAATTGTTACGGGAAATTCGAGGCATTACAGTTAGGTATCAGAGCTCTAGGTTCACTAGGTTGCACTACACCTAGGGTGTATGGTTTAGAGACTCCATAAGTTTTGCATACATGGTAAATCTGCACTTGGCTTTCTTCATGGTTTTTTGGTTGTTGCTTTGTTTGTGGTGTATTTGTTTTGCCTTTTTCCGACAGGATGCCTCCTTGTGGTCATAAGGTAAGGCCCCTGTTGAGGAGACCAGGCTCCGAGAGGACGTAGGCAGATGAAAGGTGATTCGTGCGGAATTGAGGAGGTTGGCACACGAGATCTCTCATGCATTCAGCAAGAGTAGTGCTAGTGAGCCGTCGAGTGACCCGTGGCTGAACCAGTTCACGAAGCTTCTTTCGTCGTCGTTCAAGGGCAAGATTAGTGCTAAGGAGAGCGAGACTTGGTTAAAGAAGTTGGTGAAGATGCTGGAGAGCATGGAGTACCCAAAGGAGCATTGGGTGCGGCTGGCGACTTATCTGCTGGATGGTGAGGCAGATAGGTGGTGGAAGTCTGTAAGGCGGCTGATGTTCCTGAACTCAGTCATTATTAGCATCTAGTGGAAGGATTTCAAGGCGGCCTTTTATGATAAGCATTTTCCCGCTCATGTGAAGAAGCAGCTTCACCGAGATTTCTAGAGTCAGGAGCAGGGTACGATGTTGGTGCTCGAGTATGAGACTGAGTTCTCCTGGCTGGAAAGTTTTGCTTCTGCCTATGAGTCTGAGGAGGAGCGAGCGCAGAGGTCGCTAGATGGCTTGAACCCATGGCTACAGGTGAAGGTGATGGGCTATCAGTGCAAGACTGTGGAAGACATGGTTGGAATGGCCTATCACTTCGAGACGGAGCATCAGAAGTATTTGGAGAGTCGTCCCAAAGGGAAGGATAAGTCTTCTTTTACCTCTCGGTTCTCTTTCTTCGGTCCTCCAAGTGCTAGTAGTTCAGGTAGCCTTGCGAAGAAGCAGAAGGTGAGGTCCAATGTTTCCTTTATAGGCTAGCGAAGTTTTGCTAGAAGTAGCAGAGTTGGCTTCAGTAAGACAGGGTGTAGTGCTTCCGGTGGGAACTAGTGCTTCAACTGTGGTCAAACGGGCCACATCGCTGCATATTGTCCCCATCCTCGACAAACCTCAGCTCCAGTGGTGTGCTATAATTGTGGGATGGCAGGACATATTTAGAGATCTAGTCCGGAACCACCGAAGAAGGCAGGAAGTGCGCCGCAACAGTCGACTAGGGGACGGGTGTTTACCATTGTAGCTCCAGGCGCTGGGTCTTCGAGAGATGTAGTTGAGGGTAAGCATGATTAGTTGGTTTTGTAACCCTCTGAGATTTGCTGTAATCTTAATGTAATATGGACTTCAACCTAATTGTATGGATGTGTGGTGTTGTTTTTACTTGGCCATCAGGTTCTTTTGTTGTGGCTGGTCAAATGGCCGATGTGTTATTTGACTCAGGGAGTTCTTTCTTTTTTATCTCTGAGTCTTTTACGGCGAAGTTGAAAGAGAGACCAGTTAGACTAGCCTTTCATCTTAGTGTGGTGATGCTACTAGGGGAGCACAGTTTGCCATTGAGGTATCTACGGTCTGTCGACTTGATGTTGAATGGCAAAGAGTTTGATGCTAGCCTGCTCGTGATGGACATGCAGGAGTACGATGTGATACTCGGCATGGATTGGTTAGCGCAACAATCCACTTTAATCGACTATGCTCAGAGGAGAGTTTATTTTGGGTCTCCTGAGGATGGGACTTTCTTTGTGCAAGGTGGGTGTCAGGGTGAGCCTAAGCTTGTCATTTCAGCTATGAAGGCTTATAGGTCTTTGGTCAGGGGTTGCTTAGGGTATCTAGCTAGTATAGTTACCTCCACTTCTCCTAAGTTGGGTTTTCACAACATCTCTGTGGTGTGTGATTATCCTGACGTTTTCCCTAACAATTTGCCTGATATACCACCTCACAGGGAAGTAGAGTTCTCGATCGATCTAATCTCTGGTTTTTGTGCTGTGTCGAAGCCTCCTTATCGCATGGCGCTAGTGGAGTTGCGAGAGCTCAAGACTAAATTGCAAGAGTTGCTGGACAAGGGGTTTATCAGGATGAGTGTGTCTTAGTGGGGAGCGCCTATCTTGTTCATCCGCAAGAAGGATGGTTTGCTCTGACTATGTATAGATTATCAGATGATGAACCAGATCATGGTGAAGAACAAGTATCCCTTGCCCCACATTGATGACCTGTTCGACCAGTTGCAGTCTGCATCTATGTTCTCGAATATTAATCTAAGGTTAGGGTATCACCAGTTGAGGACACGAGACTCAGACATTCAGAAAGCTGCTTTTCGAACACGATATGGGCATTATGAGTTCACGATCATGCCTTTTAGCTTGACTAATGCACTGGCTACGTTTATGGATTTGATGAATAGGATTTTTAGCCCTTTTCTGGACCAGTTCATTGTGGTGTTTGTTGATGACGCGCTGGTCTACTCCCCTGTTGTTGAGACTTACGCCTTGCACCTAAGGGCAGTTTCGGATACATGAGGCATCATCAGTTGTACGCCAAATTCTCCATGTGTGAGTTCTAACTAAGTGAAGTTATGTTCCTTGGCCATTTGATTTCTGGAGAAGGCATTAGAGTGGATCCTACCAAGGTCAAGGCGATGAGCAGTTGGGAGCGACCTAGGGCTGTGACGAAGATTTGGTGTTTCTTGGGTCTAGCAGGCTATTATGGGAGGTTTATCAGGGATTTCTCCTCCATATCTGCGCCTTTGACAGAGTTGACCAGGAAGGGGGTTCCATTTTGTTGGGACCAGAACTGTAATGTGAGTTTCCAAGAGCTAAAGTCTCGTCTGGTTTCTGCTGGTGTTGACTCTGCCTTCTGGAAGTGGTGGCTTCACTATGTATAGTAATGCTAGTGGTGTTGGGTTGGGGTGTGTTCTCATGCAGCATGGCAATGTCATCGCATATGCCTCGCACCAACTGAAGGATCATGTGAAGAACTACCCAACCTACGATCTGGAGATGGCTGCCGTAGTGTTTGCTTTTAAGCTCTAGCAACACTATCTATATGGGGAGCAGTTTGAGGTCTTCACCGATCATCATAGCTTGGAGAATATCTTTACGCAGAGGGACCTCAACATGAGGCAACGCCATTGAGTGGAGTATTTGAAGGACTTTGATTTCATCTTGTCCTATTATCTTGGCAAAGCCAATGTGATCGTTGATGCCCTGAGTCGGCATATGCATGTGATGGAGAGCTTGATGGTCAAGGAGTAGACCATGTTGGAGGATCTAGTAAGCTGCAGGCCGAAGCAGCAAGCTCGGGGGACGGTTGGTGCTTAGGTTGCCAACCTGTTTGTTCGTCCTAAGCTGTTAGAGTTTATTGTCGCCTATTAACAGCTGGATTTGTTTGTTCAGGCTGTGTTTGAGAAGCTGGAGGCTGGTGAAGAGCCTTGTTTCTCTGTTGGGGCATATGGAGAGCTGAGGTATGACATGCGTCTGTATGTGCCCCAGTAAGAGGAGGCCAGGCAGAGATTGCTGGATGAAGTGCATTAGTCTAGGTACACTATTCACCCTAGGAATACGAAGATGTACTAAGACTAGAAGCAAAACTTTTGGTTGCCTGGCATGAAAAGAGATGTTGCTGACTACGTGGCAAGGTGTACAACCTACCAGTTGGTCAAGGCAGAGCACTAGAGACCTGGAGGGACCTTACTGTCATTGGATATTCCTGTGTGAAAGTGGGATCACATCTCGATGGACTTCGTGACTGGTTTGCCACGGACACAGAGGAAGAATGACACCGTGTGGGTGATAGTGGATCGGTTAACCAAGTCTGCTCACTTCTTGGCTATTCAGGTGAAACTTCCGATGCACAGCCTTGCGGAGTTGTATGTGTCTGAGGTGGTGAGATTGCATGGTGTTCTGGTGTCCATTGTGTCAGACAGAGACACGAGGTTCACCTCAAGGTTCTAAAGAACTCTGCAGGAGGTTTTTGGCACTGTGCTCAACTATAGCACAGTATTTCATCCTCAGTCGGATGGTCAAACAGAGAGGACTATCCAAACGCTGGAGGATATGCTCGAAGCATGTGCCTTAGAATTTCAAGGGAGTTGGGAGGGCCATTTGTCACTGATTGAATTCGCCTACAATAATAGTTATCACTCGAGCATTGGGATGGTGCCATACTAAACTTTGTACTGTAGGCCATGTAGATTGAAGGTTTGCTAGAGCGAGGTAGGCGTGCGTCAGTTGATTGGTCCTAAACTTGTGCAGTTGTATGCGAACAAGGTTGATTTGATCCATTGCAGGTTATTAGCTACATAGAGTCGGCAGAAGAGCTATGCCGACAGGAGGAGAAGACTACTGGAATTTTTAGTGGGAGACTATGTGTTCTTGAAGGTGTCGTCAACCAAAGGTGTCATGTGGTTCGGAAAGCGTGGAAAGTTGAGTCCTCGCTATATTGGCCGGTACCAGATTACTTAGAGGATCGACGAGGTTGCTTACTTGTTGGATCTACCACCAGAGATGTTGTCTATGCACGACGTGTTCCACGTTTCCATGCTGAGGAAGTGCCTAGCTGACACATCTCATGTGATCCTAGTTAAGCCAGAAGAGCACCAGGAAGATCTATCTTTTGTGGAGGATGCCGTCTAGATTGTTGACCGCAAGGAGCAAGTGCTGCGGAACAAGGTGATTCTACTAGTTTTGGTGCGATGGCAGCATTATGGAGCGAAGGAGGCCCACGTGGGAACGTGGGGAAGCTATACGAGCCCAATAACCGTATCTTTTCGCCTAGTGATTTCAGAGGCAATATCTTTTAAGGGGGTTAGGATGTAACACCTGTGAAATTTATTTTTTAATTATTTACATTTTTAATGAATTTATTCCTAGACGAGTGTTACTGTTCCGAGGACGTTGTGTGGTTTTGTGCTTTTGGACTTTGGCCTCGTGGGCTGGCTTCTATTGGCATATTCTTGTGCGTGGTTGGCACTATGCATTATGACACTGTACGTGTGGGGCCTGGGTGTGGTTACATGTGGGGCCCGTGTTCTTGGGCCGATTGGTGAGATTGAGTTGGTGGTGTGAGTTTGGTTTTCTCGTGCGTTTCATAGGTAGGCTAAATGTACGGTTGAGCACATGTTCAGCTACCACCTTGCATGGCTTTATAATCCCATGCGCGTGACCTCGACCAACTCACCCTTCCTCTTCTCCTCTTCCCCCTCCGCCTCTCGTCCCGAGTACACCACCTCTTCTCTCTCACTCACTCGTTCTCTTCATCTCCCTCACTCTCCCCATCCCCCACCCTCTCCTCTCCCCCGTCCCTCCCCTACCTCTTCCCCTGCTTCTTTCGAAATTTATAGGATTGCATGAAATCTAGGTAAATTTATATTCCTAGAATTTGTTGTAAATTTATGGACATTTATGGTGGCAGTTGAGTTTTGGGTCATTTTCACCCTCTTAACTTTGTGATTTTATATCTTGATGCATGGTGAATGGTTTTTGGTTTTGTTTGTTGGGTTTTGGAGTAGACTCGAGGATCTACATCTTATGTTTTATGTGAGACTTTTGGTGTTGTTTATGGGAGTCCGATTGTCAGTTCTAGTTGGGCGATTTTGAACAGTAAGGTTTGGGTTGTTTTCTATTTTTCACATAAATCAACATACCGAAATCATTTCAGTATACCATTTTGCTAACAGTTTGGTCCTCTAGTCGAAGTTCAATCGTCCAATTTTGGATGGTCAACCGAATCAGTGGATTTTGGTCGACCAAACCACTTTCAGTATACCAATTTTGGGCGGAGTGTTGACCATTGACTTGATTTGGTCGACCGATCCAAATTAGTCTACCGAATCAAGGATTTTCGGCATACCGACTCCCATTTCGGCATATTGAATCAGAGCCCAAATGTGTTTGTAAAATGTGCTTTCCGAGGATTTTCCAGATTGATTTGTTTTGTCTCTTTGAAATAGAATTGTGGGTCGTCAATGGTGGTCCCTTGGGACACCTGATGCGTTGTTTTGCCGAGGTTTTGGAAGAGTTTTCAAAGATATATAAAGTGGTTTGAAAACGATTTAAAAAGAGATGAGTTAGCAGATTTGGAAAATGGTTTTTCCTAGTTTTCTATGTGTGGACCGAGACAGTGTGGGACCGTGTCATTGGGACCAGGGAATGTGATGACATTCTCGAGTAGTCAAGCACGACTCCTATGTCGAGGTCAAGGGCCAAGATACCTGAGGCTGAGGGGCGTCAGGTCTTGGAGGTATGAGACTCCTTGACTGTCATCTCAAGTCTAGAGTTGTGGTCCATGGGTTGAGGTGTCTTGTGGCATGACAGGGAGGTATGATACTGTGACCATACTAGTGGAACCCTACACAACTCCCCAGTGCGTGGAAACACACGAGGAATCCCGATATGGTCACGACAAAGATGGTGAATCTGAGGAAGGAGACTCGACTCAAAAACACTAAAAAAGGATAAGGAAAAGGAATCGCCACCTAGTCTTTTAATGGAAAGATAAGGAAAACCAAAGATAAGGAAAACCAAACACAAAGAAAACCCAAAGAAATCGATGCAAAGAAACATGTGTGCTTTGTGCCTAATGGATGTAGTGTGCAAATCACTACGGGCCAGAGAAAGGGTAAGGATTCTTGTTACACATGGGGAAGGTATTAGGCACCCCTATACGCCTGAAGAATTTAGTATTTCAAGGTTAACCACTTGCTAATGATCTAGTGTGTGTATACTTGTCTACTCCTAATGCACATGCCTAAGATGAATGCGAAAACATGATAAATCTATGAGAAATAATGAATAAAAGAGAAATGATAAGGAAAATAATCTGAGGGACAATGTAGGCATTGAAAATTCCGCTTTACTGTATGCCCTTGGGTGATGAAGAATATCATGTAAAATCAAAAATGCTCGGAAAGTGTCACGCAAAACAACGAAAACTAGGGAAATTCGAGAAAATCACATAAGAGAAAATAATCCTCATTCGGGTCCATGTAAGTATTGTCAATCCTGTTAATGTACACCCTTGGGCGATGAAAATCCAAATCAAATCCAAGCAATGAAACTCCAAGAAAATCCATAAAACAATGTGAAGACTAAGTTTGAAATATGCTTGAAATGTGTGTGCAAGATACAAGAAGATATGCATGAGAACATATACATGAAAGAGAGTACCAAAATGTACAAATGAATGCATGGATGAAATATATAAGTTTCTAGGGGCCTCTGTGTAAAAATTACATGTTTCATGGTAAAGACTGTGATATTCAAGGTTTAATCTGCAAATGTGCCAAGAAACATATTTCTATGCAATTTTATGGAAATTGGGGGTTAAATGTGCAAACCTGTGCATTTTGGGTAAAAATTGAGATTCTTAGGGTCTAATCTGTGAATATGCTAGCAAAACATGTGTTCAATGTAATTTTAGAGAAATTCATGGTTAAATGTGCAAATTTATGTGCTCTTGGGTGAAAATAAGAATTCCTAGGGTCTGATTTGTAAATATGTCAGTAAAACATGTGTTCAGTGCAATTTAAGAGAAATTCAGGGTTAAATGTGCAAATTTATGTGCTCTTGGGTGAAAATAAGAATTTCCATGGTCTGATTTATAAAAATGCCAACAAAACATGTGTTTAATGCAATTTAAGAGAAATTCAGGATTAAATGTGCAAATCAGTGGACTAAAGATGAAGGAAAACAAATCTGAGGTTTTATGTCAAAAATTTAGGACATGAAAATTTATAAAAAGAGTGCAAGGGCCAAACTAAAAACTTACCTAAACAAAACATTATTAAAATGATTTACAAATAAATGCAAGGACTAGGATGCAAGATGTAAGAACCTAAATGCAAGAAAAGGAAAGAAAAGAAGTTTTTTTTTTAAAAGAAACTTTTAAAAACACTCGACGGTCGCCGACAATGATTGCCTCGGAAGCCATCTAGGGTTTCCCCAACACCTGATCTTGCATCCAATCGTAAGGGAAACAAGAGGGAAGAAAGAGAAGATGATCCATCGGCTTCGATTAGGCATCAGATGACTAGAAACTTCCCCCCACCTCCCTCGTCAACGTCGTGATTCTGGCGTTGGGCTTAGAGAGGGAGGAGCTACTGGAGGCGGTGGAGTGGCAATCCAATGCTCTTGGAAGGTCAACGGTGTGGAGTGGGAGAAATTTCAACATTTGGAGGCAAGAAAGGTAGTGTGAGCTCCCCTCTCGACCTAGCTCACTGTCGTCTCCGATGATGTCGACTACAGGAGGTGATTGAGACTCAAAGCGAGGCTTCAAAGCTTCCGGAGGCTAAAGGAAGGAGAGAGGAAGGTTCTCCAATGCTTAGGAGAGAGCTACACCGCGTGAAAAGCCCGGATGAATTCCACTGTGTATCATGTTCTCCGGTGACGGCGAGGGTTGCGGCTAACGAGCTTCTTCCAAAGACTTCCAGAGGGGGTTTTGTGGCATCCAGAGAGGTGGAAAAGCACAAGGGAGGAAGGCCTATCCACTCCACACTCCACAGGACATGATCACTCAAAGGATTCATGCCCCCACCTTATTCACCGAAAAAATGGGTCCAGCGACCCACAAACCTTGAATTTCTTGCCAAGGAACCCCGTTTCTCCACTAGAACAGCTCCAGGGAGGTTGAGGAAGGTCTGGGGGATGAAATGCAATAGAACTGAGCTCGATCAGTGGCTTACCTGAGCTGGCAATGGATGGGAGTTGTTTTCTGTCGTCAGAGCTCACTGTAGATGGTAACCGGAGCTGGCCTGAGCTCTGAATTGCTCCTCCTTCGAGTCTCCTCAGTGATTTGATACTCCTTTGGCTGCTCTAGTTGCTCTGGTTGCTTTGATTTGGTGGTCTCCCTTTGATTTTTCCCTTTTTTTCCAAATTTTCTCTCCTTTTTCTTCTCCCCCTCTTTCTCTTTGTAAATGGGGGGTATTTATAGACTTGCATGGTTATGTTGTTAGGGTTTTTAGTTTAGGTTGTTATAGGAGTTTGTTGAGGTTGTTATGATGGAGTAGAGGGTAGTTAGAGTTCTTAGGGTTTTTAGTTTAGGTTGTTATAGGAGTTTGTTGAGGTTGTTATGATGGAGTAGAGGGTTGTTAGAGTTATTAGGGTTCTTAGTTTAGGTTGTTCTAGGAGTTTGTTGAGGTTGTTTTAATGGAGTGCAGGTAGTTAGAGTTGTTAGGGTTTTTAGTTTCGGTTGTTATAGGAGTTTGTTGAGATTGTTATGATGGAGTGGAGGGTGGTTAAGGTGGCTTAGGGTTGAGTTAGGGTATTAGGGTTTGTTAGAGTGAGAGTTAGGGTTTAACTGAATTAGAGTCAACCTACAAGAATATGGGGTATCTACAGGTACTCTTGCTATCGTTGTGAGCACTGAGACTCGGGTATTGTTGGGTGTAGAGGTTTGACACTCCTTCCTAAGCACCGTGTGTGGAGAACACCTTAAGGAGGCGGACCCTGGGGTGGCCAGTGCGGGTGGGACACATGCCTCGTAGTTAGTAGTGTCCTAAGAGACAGAACAGCTTTCCTAGGGAGGGTTGGCTTTGTGAGGGTTCTCCAGGTAGGGAGAATCACGTGACGGTGATCGCTCCTACATAATGTGGCTTCACCGTGGTAGTGCAGAATACTGTGGTCGCTCCTTAGTAGACTACATGGGGCCAGAGTTTGGTTGCCTGGTGCCGGGCTTCCCAACTCACTGTGTGTGTAGTTTTGGCCATTAAAGGCCTTTGCTTGTGGTTTTGAGTTAGTAGAGCCTTGGTTGTGGTTTTGGCCGGTGTGGGCCTGGTTTGTAGGATTTGAAAGAAATTATTTTGTGAAATGAATTTAAAAGAAAATTTATTATGGTTTTGTTTTCCGTTGTTTTTTCATAAGGTGCGTGCTGGGTGACTTCCGTTACTCATGCGTTTTCCTTGTATTTTTGGATTGTAGGTGCAGGCACGCAGAAGGTTTAGTTTAGTGCATATAGATTGGAGTCTCGTAGCCATACACACAGGTTCTTGGTAGTTTAACATATTCTGTTTAGCTTTAATTTCCTATAATTTAATTTGTTTAAATTGTTACGGGAAATTCAGGGCGTTACATGTTTTCTTCTCTTCTCTTTCTCATTACATAAATCACTCATCGAATTGATAAACTTTGATAGACTAACACTGAGTTCATCTTTTTAGTCTATGCTTAGGAAAGATTTAATTGGGAATTGTATATATAATCTCAATTTCATCATCTATCATCTAATTTAACTTGGTTTGTGTGTTTTTACTCCTAATCTTGATATTCTATGATGCATATTTTAGCATATAGTTTATTCTTGTGTGGATAAAAATCATTAAATCAAGTTATTTAGATCAATAAAGAAGAAGTGAATAAATATGATCATGTATTCTCAATTCTATGTAAATGGATTTGAAGCCCTAGGTTTTAATTAATCTGTTTGTTTCTTGATCTTTTAGATTTAGTTTTAAACATCATCCCTCTCACATTTCTTCTCAATAATTGACAATAAATCTTTGTTTTTTAAACACTTTCCTCTGTGTGATCGATCTGTATTTACCGACGTACTACATTGGACACTGTACACTTGCAGTTAACTAAAACGAATACATCAAGTTTTTGGCATCGTTGCCGGGGATTAATGTTTTAACACTGATTTATTGTTGGTTATTTCTTTCTTTTCATTTGCTTAAAATAAAGGACAACTACTTCATTTTCTTTGTTTTCAAATTTATTGTTGGAGATCTATAAGAGAAAAAGTTGAGAGAAAAAAACTCTAGATTCGAGGAAGCGGGATTGCCTTCTAGGCGCCCATTTGCATTTTTGGTGCCTCCTGGGCACCAAGGTCAGGTATTATGCTCATATTTTAAATTCAAATATTTTTTAGATTTTTCTATAATCCTAATTTAGGGTTTATATTTTGCTTCGATTTTTGTTTTTTCTCGATCACTAATTTAAAAGTCAAGCATAAACTTGAACTCAATAAAAATCTTTCATGACAAGATAGAAACCTGTTCTTAAGGGAATACATCATATAAGGTGCATTGAAGATTATTTTTATTTCTTGTCAAATTATTTTGGAGATTACTGGAGGAAAAGGTATGTGTTCTCCTATTTAATTCTTAGCATCTTGGAGCATATAGTTAGTAGGAAGAATAACTTGTATAAGCATAATTATTTGTTGCATATTATTTCAAAGTACTTAAGGGCAACACCTATAGCACAATATAAGGTGAGGAATTCATCACCCTTCCTTAGCCCACAAACAACAAAAGAAAGCATCAAACATTGATCTAAGCATAAATTAAAATCAACTAGACATTGGCCCCTACGATTCGAGCTCAATAGGACAAGGAAGTCGGAGGGTGAATCAAATTTAAAGTTCTTTTCCTACATGGTGTCTAGAAAAGTGGTTCATAAGGTTAAACCTTAAAAGGAAAGTGGTTATTTAATTAGGACCATTGCTCAAGCATGGGGAGCCTCCTACTTTCCTCCACTGATTTGGCCAATTGGGTCAAAAGGTTTTGGTTTGGGAATCTCAAATGTTAACTTAACAGTTAGGAGTTGTCTAGATCTAGGCCAACCATAGACTTAAGAATTGTGTAGCTTGTGTGAATAGATTTGGCATCTTCCTCCTCTATCTTTCCTCTTCTTATCTGATTGTGTCTCTTATCTTCTCATCTTTACATCTTTTCTATTTTCATTGCATTTTTTTCAAAAAAAAAAAGAAGAGTTTCACTTGTGCATGCGTGTGTGGATTCGTGATTCAACACATTGTTTGAGCCGTGTTGAACCCGAAGATTTTAAAATGGCTAATGAAATCCACAACCCATCTCTAGCCTCTAGCTTTAGAAGCTAGATGTTACCTAGTTAGAACTGCACAACCATCTTGCATTAGACTCCTACAGACCAATGACAATAATTTTGAACTTAAATTCAATTATATTAGCCAGTTGCCTAGGTTTACGAGTCTAAAATCTGAAGATGTCTGCTGATTCATCAATGAATTTTAGGAAGTGTGTAGCATGATGAAGTTACAACAGTTGTCTAATGATGCAGTTTGGTTAAAATTCATTCCTTTTGCATTAAAAGACAACGTTAAAAAATGGATTTAAAGTTTACCCACTAATTCAATCATTACTTGGGCTCAATTTTGCATAGTATTCCTTAAGAAATACTATCCAATTCATAAGACCATAAAATTCAGAAATGAAATTAATTCATCTAAACAGAAGATTGGTGAGTCTTTCTGGAAGTATCTTGATAGATTTAAGGATCTCTTAGCCCAGTGTCCACACAATGGAATAGAAAAGTTGAAACTATGCCAAATAATTTATGAGAGTTTAAATATTTCCACTAGGACCATGCTTGCATCTATGTGTTAAGGAGCATTCATAAAAAAGAATGAAGATGAAGCATGAGAATTCTTAGGAGAATTGGCTGAGAAAACGATGCAGTGGGAGAGTACAAATGATCAAATGGTCGATAAACCCACACCCTCTAAAGGAGGTATTCACTCCATAGAGTCTTCTATAGCCACTAAAGCCAAATTCAACATATTAGCTCATAGGTTAGAGGCTTTAGAAATGAAGGAGAAAGCCCAAGTGAACCAAGTGTTTGACCAGGTTCCTTAGTGTAAAGGTTGCCACATGGTGGGTCATGTAGTGGAAGAGTGTCCTTCCTGTGGGTGGTCAACCTAATTTTGGACCTGAACAACTAAATGCAGCCTTTGTCAGGCCTAGAAATGACCCATATGCCCCAACATATAATTCAGGATGGAAGAATCATCCTAATTTTTCTTGAAGCCAGCAACCTCATCATGGAAATAATAATTTTGCTTTCTTCCAAGGCCAACTGCAACACTCACATCATTTTAGGCCCAACCAAGCCGTCCAGCAACACTTTAATGCTAGATCACAACCCAACCCACCTCTAGGATTTAATAAGAATGAGAGGAGACTGAGCACTCTAGAGAAAGGCATGGAGGCCCTTCTCAATGCAAACTCTCAAACAAACACCAACATAACTGCTAATACACAGGTCATATCTCGAATCGAGATGCAACTGAGTCAGCTAACCACGTTGATAGGAGGAAGAGAGAAAGGAACCTTCCCAAGTCAACCTGAACCAAATCCTAGAGGTCAAACTCAAAATCAAAATCAAAATCAAAGGTAGGTTCATATAATTCAAGACAACTAGGTCAACTAGGTTAATGCAATAGTATCATTGAGATCTGGAAGACAGGTAGACAACCATGTTGTCATGCCTGATCATGCTGTTAGAATTCAAAAGGACTCACCTTCTGACTCAATTACACTAGTTCAATCTAATTCAGGCCAATCTAAAGAGCCTTAAAGTTCTGAAGGACCCAACAAACATGTTTGGCCTTATTCTAAATCATCTATTGAGCCTATACAGAGACCCATTGCCCCATTTCCAAATAGGCTAAAAAACAAAAAGGAATTTGCCCAAATGAAAAAGATATTAGAGGTATTTAAGCAGGTTAAGGTAAGCATTCCTCTCTTAGACACAATCCAACAGGTCTCTACATATGCCAAATACCTTAAAGATTTGTGCACTAGAAAGTGAACCACTAGTGTGCCTAAGAAAGCTTTTCTAGCAGCCAATGTCAGTTCCATTTTAACGAATCAGTTACCTATTGTAGACACCTCGATTTTGAGGTGACTCATAGATAAGCTTTCCAGATGTTGCTTTGGATGTGGCAAACCTAATCCCATTAGCTAAACCAATCCCAGACCTATAGCAGACTCACAACCAAATTAGAAATCCAGACAGGTAGGGGAGAGCACCAATGTGGAGCACCTGTTTGGAGCACCGAGCAGGAGCACTACAGTGGCACACCTAGCTGGAGCACCAGACTGGCACATCTACCTAGCGCACCTACCTGGCGCACAAAGCTGGCGCACAGCCACTTCTCAGACTGCTGGCTGCTGGCTTTCCACCTCCCATGGCTGTTACCTCCACCAACGAATAAGCCATGGAATCTTCCCAGGCTCTTCGTTTACGAGACTGCTTGCATTCCTAGGAGTTACCCATGAGTAATCCCTATATAAGGACACCCATAGGCAACCATTTGGGTCCCCTAGAAGAAAATCTAGAGCAAGCTACTATTTTCTGCAATCTATTTTTCTTTCTCACGAGCATCCCCTTATATTCTAAAGCATTGTTAGCCTTTCCAAAGCAACAAGGATCCCTCTATCTTTGATATTTCAAGATGGAACATCTTGGGAAGTAGGTCCTCTCTTTCCCTTCTCCTTTAAATCTCAGCCATTGCACCAAGATAAAGCATGCTTTGAACTTCACATAAAATCTGATTTCTGCTATTATAGAAGAAATTTTTTATGATAGAATGTTGATTTCATGTACAAGTTACCTTGCATGCACAATCCATATGTTAAAAATCAGCACCATGTAGTTCTTAAGAGTGGTTTTATTATTCTTCTCAATTTCTTTGCACTAAGATCCATGATCCATGCATATATGCTAAGATATGCTAAAGAGATGTTCTTGATGCATTCACCACTAGCATGTCCTGTCGAGCTTATTTTTCTCATGCATATTCTTTAAGATTCATGCAAATGCTTTCAGACATGAATCCATGATGTGATATGATTTGGAATGAAATGATAAAAGATTTTCATTTGTTAGTGTTTCATCATGTTTCAGTCT
>JAMKQA010005910.1:0-16587 GCA_024699735.1 Posidonia australis | reverse complement strand
ATTTGAGATGCCCTATGAACAAGGTTGTCAGAGATGCCAACACCAGTCACTGATGACTTATGAAAGTTAATTTTCAACCCTGAACATGTTTGGAAACAACATAATATTCTCTTGATATTGATGAGATTTTCCTCTCTAGCAGATAAAAACAATATGGTATCATCAGCATACTGTATATTCAATATGTTAGGCCCACCATTTGGTATTTGAATTCCAGAAACAAGATTATTATCAATCGCTAGTGATAGCATTTTGTTCAACACATGAGTAACTACAATAAAGAGCAGGAGGAAATAGGATCCCCTTGTCTTAAACCATTGGAGGCCATGAAGTATCCTTTAGGGAAGCCATTGACTAGAACAGAAAACCTAGCATATGAAATACACATTTTAATCCAGTCAATCCACCTACTCCCGCAGCCAATGCCCCTAAGAGTTTCTAATAAAAAGTCCCAATTAACATTATCAAAGGCCTTTTCAAAATCCAACTTTAGAATAAGTCTAGGGATTGCATTTATTTTCATGTAATGTATAGTTTCCTAGGCCACTAGGAAACAATCCCCTATGGATCGACCTGATAAAAAGGCACATTGGGTATTGTCTACTATGTGATTGAGTATAGGGGTAAATCTCATTGCTAGAGTCTTTGATATTATTTTATAAAGACTATTTACCAAGCTAATGGGTCTGAAATCTTTTATCCCTTTGGTACCTTCTTTTTTAGGGATGAGAGAAATGAATGTTTGATTGATATGTAGCATGAATTCTAGATCATTTGTGGAAAAAAGATTTCTGAAAATTTCTAGTAGGTCTTCCTTCAGAATATCCCAGAATTGTTAAAACAAGCAGAGGGGGAAACCATCAGGTCCAGGTGTTTTTTCCCCAGGCAAGGAGGAAACACTGCGATAAATCTCCTCCATATCAAATGGGGATTCTAGAATACCCGGATTCATGATTTTGTTAGGCACTAATCTGCCCCAATCAAAGGAAGGAATGTTTCTCTTAGGTTTATTAAATTGCCATCTGAAATGGTCTTCTATTTCTTTGCAAATTAAAGTTGGACAATACTCATCAGTGCCATTGATGTTAAGAGAATTAATTGCATTTACTCGTCTCCTATAATTAACCATCTTGTGATAAAATTTTGTGTTTAGATCCCCTTCTTTAAGCCATAGTATCCTGGATTTCTGTTTCCAGTAGGCTTCTTGTTCTCTCAGGAGTGTGTAATGTTCATCTTTAAGCTCTATCAATTTACCTTGAAGTGGAGCTTGATTTTTGAAGGACTCCATCAAGGAATCAATATTTGTGATTTGGTCTTCTATAAACTTCAATCTGTTCTTCCTTTGTTCCCGGATAGGAACAATTTAGAGGTTAATGTGCTTTTTTAAGGATTTTAACCTATAAACAAATCTGGTCACAGGTGATGTTAATAAGCCAATGTTTGAGCTATTGTACCAGCAGTATTCTATAAAGCTAGAGAAACTTTCAATTAAAAGTCATGATTTATAGAATTTAAAGGATGGAGGGCCCCAATCAAAATGAGTAGGTGCTAAGAGTGATGGGGATATGATCAGAAACAACTCTTGCCTTACCCACACAAAAAGAATCAGGATATTTGTCTACCCAACCAGTGGAGGCTAAAAATCTGTCCAGCCTAACCATTGTTGGGTGAGCCTGAAAGTTTGATCAGGTATATTTACAATTGTTAGGTGGAAAACAAGTAACAATATTGTAACAACAAGAACTCTACATTTTCTTCCTGCAAATAAAGGAGAGCTTCCAGTTGCAGATGGACTCGGAAGGCACTGCAAAACGTTACTGCTGCATTCTCCAAGTAAATTAAAGTAGCTTTCACATGACTACTTCTGCTTATCTTTTAGCTATTGATACTAGACAGTCGAGTTGTTTTGTTTCTCTCTCTAACTTACTTTCTCACACTAACCCCACTGATTGTGTACCTTGAAATGATTTCACGTGGGGATGCAGAAGGGCAGGATTGCGGTCTATACGGTGCAAGACATGCATTACCGTTATTTCTGTAACATACATATATATAGTTCACATGTTACAGTATTGGAGTCCTGGACCTTGTTTCATTTAAACATTCGAAAGTAGAAGATGAAGAAGAACAAGGAGGAGGTGAAGAAGAGACCTTGAGGATGACATGTGTATCGTCGGGGAGATTCACAGTTATGTCAACGGCCACTGGGAGCACTGTAAAGGAGCAAATTACCAACAGTGTCAGTATTCTTCAGCCACAACACTGTAAAGGAGCAATTTAATTGAAATCTACCGAGAGAGACAGAGAGAGAGAGATGAAGAACGTAAATCTAGAAAGAAAAAAAAAAGATATTTTTTATTTTATATACTGAATTTAAATTCTTGTGATAAGTCTATGAGCAGCTTACCCTTCTCCTCCTTCTTCTTCTTCTCTCCTTTTCCTTTCCCACTTCTGGTCCGTGGTGCCATTCCAACCTATCTGGATTAGAATACTTTCAACATCACCAACAAAGATTGGCAACACACATGAATAAACAAAAGCTTCTATCTTCTTATTCTTCTTACAAGATAGAAGCTAAAACCTTATCCAAAAACACAACCCGGTGGCTAGCTAGCTAGGTAGAGTCCAAACAAACCCATCAAAAGAAATTCACTGACGAACAAACACTTCAGAAAACGCTATTCACTTGCTACTTTCCAAACAAATTAAGCAACTTAATTTTCCAGGTGGGTACTGGGCACTGACCTCAAAGAGCCAGTGTTCTCCTAAAAGGAAACGATAGAGTAGGCCTTTGTGGTGAAGATAGCTGAAGAATCAGACCAGCAAGGAAACTTCAGGAGTGGGAGAAAGAAGAAGAGTTGGGCACAGGAGGAGGTACAAAGATGGAGATGGATAGGTAAAGGGTGTGAAGGATAGGGAGATGGAGAGAGATTGAGAGAAAGAGAGAGAGAGAGAGAGAGCGCGAGCGAGAGAGATAAGAGGAAACATTTTGGGCTTTTGATAAGACACGAAGGGCGGAGTTTTCGCAGTCAGATGTCTATGTATTAGCACAGAAATTCATTATCTATCTTAATTGACTTTTAAAAGTCTCCCAAAAAAATAAAAAATAAAAAAAATAAAAGTAAGAAAATTCTATGATACTCATGGAGTTATCTCATAGGATTGTAATTAATTATTAATAGTTACAATTATTTATTCACAATTATAATCTTAATGTTCATGTGTCTGAATGAATTGTCGAAGATTAAGGAAAGGTTTGATGCCTAATAAATTTTTCAATTGCCATATAAATACCTAAGACACACCCATGGAAGTATGAAGTCTCTTCGTAGCATCATGACTCAAATTGATACACTCTGGACCCGTTTGTTTAGATGACAAAGCATTTGTAATGTCATTTGAGGACAAGAACTTGGGGTCCCACTAAAGAAACGCTGATGGGCGGCAACCTTCGTGAAATCTATAAAACCCAAGTGCAGAATTCAAATAGGAAGAGAATTGAGGGCTTGCATGTAAATAACCCATTCTCAACTTTCATGGCGGTAAAAAAACAAAAAAAACCCTAATATCACGTTCACCACCGGCTCGTGGTTGGCTCCTCGAGTCGGCGACGTGGACATCGTCATATCGTTAGATTGTCGGTGCCATAGATCTACACCGCTAGTTGGCTGGTGTTGGGGTCCACAAGGCATAATTGGAGCCAATGAGATGTCCGTCCCCACGGAGGCGCGTGCATGTGGGTCACACAGGACTTATCGCCTTTGTTGATGGCCGTGTGGTTATGGTCCATTTGGTGGTCTCCGGTCACCATTCCCACACGCATCATTTACTCCCCCGTTCCACGGTTCTGATCTCTTTTTCCTGGGACCGCGTTCTCGGTATTACTTGTCATAATTTAGGATGTAATTGATGAAAAATTTTAGATTTTCAAAGTTAATTAAAATCAAAGTTCTAATCAAATCCAGAAAAAAATCTTGCATCATGAGAAATAGGTGAAAAATAGCTATTGGTTGGATTCATGACCCTGTCGATCCATGGCCATGTATGTTGACCTCAAGTTAGAGGTGTAAATTGGACCAGATCGGTCCAGATTGACCCGATCTAGTCTGTAATTTAACCTGGATTGGTCCAATTCGAAAAAAAATCGAACCAGTCTGACCCAACCTATTACGGGCCATGGGCCGTACCAGGCCCATGGGTTGGACCCGTTGGGTCCGTTTAGTTAGACCCATAAATGACTCGTTTTTAAGGTCAGGTCGGACCGAACTGGTCTAGGTCGGACTAGAACAGATTGGCTTGCTTTAAAAAAAATAAAGCTGAACGTTGCTCTACAACGTTCATGTGAACGTTGTAGTGCAACGTTCATGTAACATTATTATTATTATTTTTAAATTAATAAATTTTCTCTTTTTCATTCTATAAATACCACTTCATTCTTCTTATTTTTCACAACTCCTCTCGTTCTCAATTCCCAACTCTTCTCCCTTATGGAATACAAGTTTGGCTCTAGACTCCGATCTTCATTCTTCATCAAACTCTGGTCTCCAACTCCAACCGTCCAGCGATCCAACATCTGTGTCCACTGACAACCGATTAGACAGCAGGTGCCCATAAATTTATTTACTTCTAATCCTTTCTATTTCTTTACTTCTAATCCCTCTATTTTTGGGTTCTGGGTTTTTTAGGTTAAACTTTTTTTTATTATCAATTTTTTTAGCCTTAAAAATAGATTATCCTTTTAATATAGGAAGTCATGATTATATCCCTGACCTTGAGTATAACCCTATCGAAGAGTCACAACAACCCCAAACCACAACAACCCCACAATCACAATATACATGAACTAAAAAACCAAGGAAGCTCATGGTTTTGGGAACATGTAACCTTAGATTCCATAAATGAAAATTAATGTTATTGTAAATATTGTGGTTCAGGATATACATATCTTAGGAGTGGAGGTGTAGGTCATATTGCTAGGTACTTAACAAAATGTATAACTGTCCATAATAAAGATGATAATACAGACTTAAGACAGACTAAATTACATGTTGGTTCTAGTAGAATAGTTAATTGGAAAAATAACACAGAAGAAGCAAAATATGGTGTAACAAAATTTATAATATAAGATGAACAACCTTTTAATTTTTCTGAAAATAAAAGATTTGAAAGTTGTGTATAAAATTATTTAAACCCACAATTTAAAGGTTATTCTAGGAATACTACTAAAAATATAATTTATAAAACATTTAAAAAAGATAAAGAAATTATAATTGGAATGTTTTTTAGTTTATTATGTAAAATATCATTAACTTGTGATGTTTGGACAAGTCCAAATAATTTTCCTTATTTATGTTTAACAGCACATTGGATAGATATAGAATGGAATTTACAAAAAAAATTAATTGCTTTTAGACTTTTTGATCATCCACACATTGAAAAAGCCATAGCAAATATTATAGAAGATATTAGTAAAGAATTTAAAATATATAATAAAATTAATATAATATCTTTCAATAATGCTTCTAATAATAATGTTGTAGTAGGAATATTACAAAGAAATTTAAAACCTATATTAATGGTGACTTATTTCATTATAAGTGTTGTTGTCACATTTTAAATTTAATTGTACAAGATTATATACATTGCTTTTGGCCTTATATAGAAAACATAAGAGCAGCTATATTATTTATTCAAACATCAGGTAAAAGATTTCAAGAATTTAGATATTTATGTGCAGAATAAGGTATAAAACCTAAAAAATTTAACTTCATGTTTATCTTATAGTAACAAGATCTAATTATTTATTAAATGATGAAGATTGGAATAATGCTAATGTAATTCATACATTTTTAAAACTATTTTATACTGCAACTAATCAATTATCTGGTCAATATTATCCTACTAGTTCTTTAGTCTTAGTTAATTTATTTAGTATTACAAATACTTTTCAACAATATAGACAATTCCCGCAATTTGAATATATTATTAAAATGATGGAAGAAAAATCTAATAGTTATTGGAACGAGCCTCCAATATGGTCATGCTTAACTTTAATCATGGATCCTAGACATAGATTAGTTAATTGCATGGTACTTATAGATGATATTTTTAGTAATATGAATCATAATGAAAAAATAGATGAATATAATAATAAAATTAAGGAAACCTTATATGTATTATTTGAAGAATATGTTAATAATTATGGTGAAAGTAGTTCTATTGCATATACATCTAGCTTTGTAGGATCACATAGTAGTAGTAGTAGTTCATTTTTTAGTAGATTAAATAAAAAAAAGGAAAATATGTAAAATCAACAACTAGTAATGAATTAGAAAATTATTTAGAATGTGAGTTTGCATTTAGTGATATTGAAATGGATAACTTAGATGTATTAAAGTGATGGTCTAGTGCTACTGTTAAGTTTCCTATAGTTTCTAAGATAGCTAAAGATTTACTAACGATTCTAGTGTTTACTGTGGCGTCGGAGTCTGCCTTTTCTGCAGGAAAAAGAGTTTTAAGTGATAGAAGATGTAAATTATCAAAAAATCTGTAGAAGCCTCTATCTACTTGAAAGATTGTTATGATGCAGTTAATCGTCTACAAAATTTAAAGTTAAACGACAAATCAGAAGACGTAGAAACAACAACTTTAACAGGGACGGAAGCTTCTACTACAAATTGAAAAATATGAATAAATTTCTTTTGTATAATTTTTAATATATATTAATGTAATAATTGTAATTTGTAAATGTAAATTGTTGAATATCATAATATCTAATGTAAATGTAAAAATGTAATTTTCAAGATTTTTTATGTATAAAGGATATTAATGTAAATTTCATTTATTTAATAATAAATAATTTTTTAAATTTATTTGTTAATGTAAAATGTTTTTGTAAACTGTATTCTATTATCAAGTAAGCCAATACAGACAAGCATGAAGTATTTTGTGCTGAGAAAATATTACAGATCCACGGAATCTTAGTTCCAGCAAATATAAACAAGATGTCCAAAAGGCAGTAAGAAGAAATGTAGTCTGAAAATAAGGAAAATTACTACGACCAACAGAATGTTAGTCATTACATGGGATTGTCCTCCAAGAGAGCAGGAGTTGAAACATTTCTTTCCCAATCCTGCTGGTTATTATTTGGAGCCATAGGGTCAAGCTTCATGTCTCTGTTCTGCTGGAAAGACGAAATTGAATGCAGAACCTCATTTTTTTCAAATCCTGTACCCAAACACTCTATCCAACAGTGAGTCAAGGAGATTATATCATTAATAATCATACTGGAATTTTTAAGAAGTCCCCTAAAAATTCTGTTATTTCTTTCCTTCCAAATAGACCAAAGTAAAATTTAGACAAAAGTATGAGAACCTTCTAATGAAATTTCAAATTTTAACACAGGAGAAATATAGAACAAATCTGCTATTGAGAGAATAGCAGGATACAATGGACCAATGGTAAAAGTATTCCAAATAGAATAAGTAAAAGGATTCTTTCCAAGTTAACCAGAGAATAACTTGAAGTAAAACATACCAACTACGGTCATTTAAAGAGAATCTTAGAGTCTGTCCTTCATAGAATAATGTGATGCCTCTTCTTCGGTGGACCGACGAACCCCGAGATGGAGTCGTCAGAACAAAAATAGCATCCGTCAGAGACAAACCATAGTCCAAAGACTCACAAGCATAATCAGGGACCAAAGAAAATTTCCCAGTAGATAAGAAACTATAATATCATCCTCAATAACCCAATCAGAGTGTTCGAATTCAGGCAAACAATTGCACAAACCCTAGAACAGCTGATTAGAGTAAAGTTTCACCAAAAAGCTCAACATATTCCAACAAATGCCATAAAATGCCAACAAATTCCATATCAATATGCAGAGGAAGAGGTAAGAAAGTGTTTTAGCTGAAGTTTATACCTTCTAGTCATTTACCTCGACGAGAGAATACCAACGTCGGCGAGAGACCGATTCCGATAGTGAGAGACCGATCCCGTCAACAAATAGGCAAGGGACCGAATCCGTCAGCAAGACTATGCTCTGACGGATAGGAGAAGTAAAGACCAGTAGGAGGCGGAGGAGAGGAGAGTCCCAGCGAGTAGTCACAGAGCTGCTAGCGGGGGAGGCCACCGGCGACGGTCAGTTGCAAGAAGCGACTGACAAGAGCGACGGCGGAGAAAGGACATAGACGCCCAAGGCATCCAATGGGAAAGGAGAGCAGCGGGTGAGGAGAGATCACCCACTACTACAACCATTCGCAAGAAGCCTTGGGAGGAGGCCGCTGGCAATATAAGAGATCGGCAGGAGAGGAGAGTGGGGGAGATGCGCTCGGCTGGATCCGATGACGAGAGCGACGACGGGAGAAGGGCACGGGAGATGCCCTAGCTCAAACGACACAATCCTATCCCGCCGCCGCTCTCGTGAGAAGGGCAAGGGAGATGCCCGAGCTTCCTCAGACGAGAAAAACAGAGTTCTCGGTGATCCTATATTTGCTCAGAAGACCACTCGGAACTGGGGGGCGTCGGAACCGGAGGCTGGCAGGATCTGCCAGCGACAGGGCTCTAGGTCGTCGGAGACGAGACAATAGCCGGCCAGGGTGATCTTGTCCCCGGACGCGGTGGCGGAGCCGAACTCGAAGACGATGACCTCGGAGGGGCGACGGATCTCCTTGGCGCCGTTCATGCCAGGGACTTCCCTGGTGCTAGCGGTGGAGGAGGACGAGGAGTCCTGCAGCTGCTGCTTTGGGATCGGGATCGGTGGTGCTGCCGCTGCCGCTGCCGCCGCCACTCCCGAGAGAAGGGCACGGGAGATGCCCTAGCTTTCCCTCTAACGGTGGAGGACGACGAGGAGTCCTGCTGCTGCTTCTTCGGGATCGAGATCGGGATCGGTGGTGCTGCCGCTGTCGCCGCCGCCACTCCCGAGAGAAGGGCACGGGAGATGCCCTAGCTTTGTTAATGTAAAATGTTGAATATCTTTTCAAGTTTTTTAATTTATATATTAATTATTTAATAATAAATAATTTTTTTAAATTTAAAAATCTATGGACCGGTCAGGTCCAACCCGGCATGGACCGGCCCACTAGCGAACCGTGGACCATTCCTGGCCGAGAAGTTTTATCCACAGTCGGTCCTGACCCGACCTGTTTTTGTGGACGGGCCGGGTCGGCCCGATCTAGGTCCTCCCGAGCCTAAAATTTTTTGAGCCTGGCCAGGCCAGCCCAGTCTAGGTCCGCTCGAGCCTAAAATTTTTTTAGTCGGGTCGGCCCGGTTTACACCTCTATCTCAAGTTTTTGCTCGCGAACGAGGAGTCTCGAATGTTTCAGTAAAGCAAATAATAAATGACGACAACCCGCCTTTATTACCCTATTTCAAATACATTTTTTTTGCATTCATGTTCTCATGGTATCTATATATTGGACGAATAGTTTTTGGTAGCGCTCCAAGCTGACCGAACAACATGACATAGCTGAAAGATTTTTGAAGTCTATAAATGAAATAGCTTCAAAATTGATTATAAGTAAATCAAAAAGAAGGTAGAGACACATAGAAGATGCTTCACCAAGAGATTTTGAAGAAATAATGCATGATATGCCTTTGCTATCTTATACCAAAGGTATGACTAAATGCTTTAAGATATTCTTCTGATTTTCATTCAAAAAGAGATAGTACAAAAAAAATAAAAAATTGAAGCATCAATCCATCTATCTTTACGATCTGGATTTTGTATTTATTCTATTCATATCTTATTTTAAGTTTTTTATTATTTTATTAGGTAAATTTAAAAGTGGAACGAAAAATATAAAATGAACATTTAAAATATGTAATAGAATAATATAACTCAATTAAATATAAAGAGATATCTATTTATATTTTTAAAAATTTATAAAAAAATATAATATATTAGATATTTATGTTATCGATCTATTATATATAAAGATATATAAATAGAATTGAAATATAACGACATAAAGTAAGATGTAAATAAAGTAGAAAGTTATTATTAAGCAATTGTCAAAATATATTAATTAATAATTAATATATAATATGAAAAAAATAAGAAATAGAAATAAATAGCAGCTAAGATCTTTGTGGTTTATTGGCATGGAATATAAGTATAGAGCTACCAAATATACTCATGACAAATCAAGTTTGGCACCATAACATCTTATATATGGATGATAACAAACACTATTGAAAAACACTTGACTTCACTGATAAGGCAAAGTATCTTATATGCCACATTTCTAATAAGATGTCTATTTAAATTACTTATAAATTCTTCTTAACGATGTCAAATAATATATTTTGTATTTTATACCGCTGTGCCTTAAACTTACAAACAACCAAACATAACCTTATCTCATAGAATTCAGACGATTCACTAGTCCACCAAAAACTCAGAAGAGTGGAGATTTGACACATAGACCACATCATATTATGATCTACCAGACACCTCGAAATTGATAAAAGAATATCTGAGCAGAGAGATACTTATGCTTGCATCTTTAAATATATTCGAAGTATTCCGATAATTCAAGGAGACTCTAAATTACTAAAGTTCATGCACATATCTCTCTTTTAAAAGAAAAATAATGAAACAAAAATAAACTAATATGAGTGCCTTTTCTCACAGTGAAGGTTAATTATGCCTGTTGTTGTTGGTAACTTGTATTCTGACTTGACCAACACATAAGATTCACACGCTAGACAGATTGTACTCGGAGTTCAGTGACAGATTTTTATTTCGATTTGAGAGGAGAGCGGTTACCGTTTGTGATCACGAAGTCTCTCTTATTCCTCAGTATTTCTCTTTCTAGTGAATTTTTCCTCTTCCAACCCAAAAACCTTCTTTTCCTCTTGCAACCCACCATTGCCACTGCCACTGCCACCTCCACCATTGTTAATCAATTTTCCCATTTACAACTCAAAAATCCTCTTTTTCTCTTGCAATCCATCACCTAGTCGTTGTTACTACCACCATTGCCATTAGTTGTCATTGCTTTCATCACAATTACTAGTAATCGTTGCCTCCACCACCACAAGTTGATGTCACCTCCACCACTATTAGTATCCATGGTTGGCTCAACCACTTCCACTAGTTGTCGCAACCTGCACCACTAGTTATCGCAACCTGCACTACCAGCAGTTGCTACCGTACTTGGAGCTAGCATCTTTGGTACATTCCCCAATTCTTCTTCCATGTTTATTGTAAGTCTTATTGCCTACATCATGACCTTGTCACTACTGCATTTGTGTTTTTCTTTATTGATATTTCTCTACATCTTTTGTCTTGCTTCCTAGGTACAATTGGGTTGAAAATTATGTTTTGCTTTTTAACCTTATTTTGTATCTTAGGTCTTACTTATGGAATTGTAAATATGATTAATTAGGTTGAACGTTTGTGTTGCTTAAGGTTAGCTTTGTTAAAGACGTGAATCTACTAATTTGTGATTATAATTATCATGATTATTTTTTCGAAGCAATGATGTTTAATTTTTTTATTATTATGAAATGGATTTACAGAAAACTGAAAATGGATGAGTTTATAAAATTTTTAGAAGATGAAAAAGATTATTTTGATAGTGTTATTACTTACATATTATGCAAGCAATATAATACTGAATATACTATGTACGAGCAACCATGTTGGACAGGTCCATTATTTGGACATCATTCATAGAAGAACTAATATATGGCCATGAATTGTGATCACATTAGAGTTTTAGAATACAACTTCCTATGTTCTTTAGATTTCAAGATATCTTGAAAGAAAGAGAGTTGATAAAGGATACCATTGCCTTGAGTACTCCTAATCATCAATTAACTGAACATTTTAAATATTCTGGAGAAATAATTAGTTGTTACTTTAATGTTGTCTTGAAAGCAATTGTGACTTTAAAGAAAGATTATATCAAACTTTTAGAAAGTAATGGAGTACCAGACTATATTAGAACCAATAAGAACTTCTATCTAGCATTCAAGGTAGTGTTATTTATTTATTTATTCAATTTTAGAATGCCATTGGCTTTTCTACTAATATTTTGTTTATTTATTAAAAAATATTCTTAGAATGCTATTGGTGCCATTAATGGTACCTATATTCCCACCAAGGTGAGGAAACTGAATATACCTCGTTATCAAAATTGAAAAGATTTTATTTCATAAAATGTGATGGTTGTAGTTTCATTTGACTTTGATTTTGTTTATAACGTTGCTAGATGGGAAGGTTCTACAACTGATATAAAAGTGCTTTGCTGGGCACTTGAAAATTGAGGGTTTGAGGTATCAAAAGATAACATAATTTAATGAATAATATCTTTATATAGTTTTTTTATATTTTTACATAGGTTTATTTTTTAAGTAAATATTACTTGATAGATTTAGGGTATGCAACACATCCTCATTTCTTGCTTTGTATCATAGAAATAGATATCATATTGGAGATTTTGGTAGGAGTAGACGTCGACATAGTCTCTAGAAGATCCATACAATCATCATCATGTTCAATAAAGAAATGTTGTGGTGTGTACATTTGGAGTGTTGAAAGCTCGTTTTCATGTGTTAAATAAGATTCCATGCTACCAATGTACAATACTTAGTGTCATATTGTCATTGCTTGTAACACCTGAGCTTGATTATCCATTTTTAATAATAAACCATGTAATTAGTTGTAATATGAAATAAATGGTTTATTAATAGATAATCTGATGTTTCTTAGATGTGTGAGCTTGTGGTTGGCCTTCTGTGCACTTGTTTGTGATTTGGGACCAATGTGAAGTCTGATTTGAGAATGCACAGTCATTTTGGTTTGCGTGCTTGTCTTTTCTTCTTTTTCCTTTCCTTCTTTTTCTTCTCTCTCTCACGAGCCTGCACCATCCCCGACTCCTTCTTCCCCTTCCCCGACCCATGCCACCAGCGATGCCAGCCCGTGCCTTGTCGTCTCTTCTGACGCGATGGATGGCCGGCGCAACGCGGGAGGAGGAGAGGATAAAGAGAGGCGGAGGCAAGCGAAGAGAGGGAAGGTAATCGAGAGAGGAGAAAGAAAGGAAGAGCGACGCGCGATAGAGGAGGAAGTGGCTTGTGAGGTTTGCCGGTGGAGGAGGCTTCACCGGGACGAGGAGAGACTCGCCAGAGTGTGGAGAGAATCACCCGGGGGCCACTTAAGGTACGCGACCTCTCCTTATCCTCTGTTCCCTTCTTTTCCTCATGATAGGTTAAATGCATGAAAATAGGGAAAATGCATGTAAATCATAGAAGAATGGTAGAATAGACAAAAATGAGTTGGAATGCATAGAAACATAAATATCATGCGATTAGGATGAAAAAATTTGTAGGATTGAACGAGATTTGGGATGTAAGCTACAATAGATTAAATTGAGCTACTCTCCTTTGTGATTTTCTTATGAATCACATAGTTAATGGATTGAGGAATGGTTTGAGAGGTTTTAAAGTAGACTCAAGAGTCTACACCCCATAATTTAATGGTAATTTGTGATGTGTGTTTGGGAGGTCCGATTGAGACTCCCACTTTGGGTGATTTTCATCGATCGAAACAAAGGTGTGCCCTATCTGCGGGGAATTTGGTATGCCGAATTGAATTCGGTATGCCGAAATCCTGACAGAATAAGCCAGGATCCTTGGGTTAGGTAGACTGAAATCTTTCGATTGACCGAAATAGGGGATTTCGGCATACCAAAGAAGTTCGGTATACCGAATCAGGAGATTTTGGTATACCTGTAGACACCTCGATTTTGAGGCGGCTCGTAAGTGAACTCTTCATGAGATGTTGCTTTGAATACAGCAAGCCTAACCCCGTTGAACTTTATTTGGGATCTTGGTTACCCTAAGCCTATAACAAATTCATAGTCTGATTAACAATTCAGGCAGCTAGATATGGAGCACCAATATGGAGCACCAAGCTGGCGCATCAATGTGGAGCACCAAGCTGGCGCACAGTCACTTTTCAGGGTGCTGGCTGTTGACTTTCCATCTTCTGTGCTTGTAACCCCCCCTGCGAATCTATGCAGGACTATTGAGTTCCGAGACTTTTGGCATCCCAAGGCTTTACATCTTCATCCTCTTTAAAAGCCACCCATGAGCAACATTTTAGTTCTCTTAGCAATTCACCCACTCTTAGCAACCAACACTCCATGAATATGCTTAGATAAAGAGAGAATGAAATGAATGTTTTAGATTTGATTATTTAATATGATTATGTTCCCTGGCATTTAAAATAATGATCTGAATAGTTAGTCATGTAATTACCTACAAGCATTTGGCCCAAGCTCTACAATCAGACCGCAGTCTGTAACAGAGTATCTGGAGTGCACCAATATGGCACACTAGGTTGGAGCACATAACTGGCGCACCAGCCTGGTCACAGGGTGCAAGCAGCCTATTTTGCATCATGATTTGCATGACTTTCTTATTTGTTTTGGACTATGATCTTTCTGATGTTTAATCTCTGATACACCATGTTCGTTCTTGCATAATTTCAACATATAGTAACCCTGTTTGCATTAGTTTTGCATTTAGTGCTTTTAGCTTGCCACCAGGGTCTAGTGAATTGGTTGCCTTCTTGGACTCTTGTTTAGGGAGTTCTTATGCATCAATCCATGATCCAGAACCAAGTAGCATGGCTGAAATTCATTAGCTTTTATCAAGATAAGAGTTTTGTGGTCTTGTGTGAGGCTTATTGCCCTTGAGCACAAGACCCATGTCATGGTGTCTTGGTTTCACTCTTTCCATTATGACTTATGGAAACGGGATGAATCCATATGTGACAAGGTTTTCTAGAAGGTCTGGAGTACATACTCAGATGGTCTTGAGCATATTAGTAAGATTTTATATCGCATGGCACATCAGTTTAGCTTATTGTCTGATCTGCAATTTCTGGGTCTCATTTTAGTGGCACACATTACTGGCACACCTTACTAAAGCACATAAGTGGCGCACTAGACTGGAGCACCAGTCTAGCGCACCAAACAAGCGCACCTGCCTAGTTTCAATACACCAATAGAGACCTTTGGCATGATATCTAGCATGGTTCTTGACTTGCTTTGCTTCTGGTTTTCTTTGGGTGTCCTCCTAGACATATCAGGGAGACTCTAGTCTGTTTTCATCCTCTTTTATGCGTGATAGCTTAGGTTTTGCATGTAGCAAAGCAAGGACGTTAGTCACTTGATATTGCTGGATCTATGGTTATATCCGTGCAATATCTTTGCACAGATATTCGATCCATACCTTGAGTGATCTATCAGAGCATTAGGACACATACCACAGTCTTTTTACCCATGTTTAGCATAAGGCACCACTTTCATATAGCGTTGCATTGCATTTCGCCTTTAGGTGTACAAAAAAAGGCTGAAAAGCCAACATTTCATATAAGTAAATGAGAAACCCATGAAAGATCGATTTCTCGGGCACACGAGGGTGCCTAACACCTTCCTCGTGCGTAATAGTGATCTTTGCGCATTTTCTGGTTCATGATTGACCTTTTCCATTGGTTTTATTGCATAGTTTTAATGTTTTAAAACATAGTTTCTGCACCACGCACGAGGCTGTCGCCGGCATGGTTACAATACCGAATAAGGTGATTTCGGTATACCTATCCTAAAATTCGGTCTGCCGATTTTGCCCTGACCCTGAGATATGTAAATGTG
The DNA here is from genome assembly GCA_024699735.1 of Posidonia australis. NCBI lineage: Eukaryota > Viridiplantae > Streptophyta > Magnoliopsida > Alismatales > Posidoniaceae > Posidonia > Posidonia australis. The sequence goes on along the minus strand of JAMKQA010005910.1, from coordinate 922 downwards.
ACTTTGATATTGAAAATAAATGGTTTTAATAAAGAATGTGTGAATGGTGTTTTCCCTATGAAAATGTCATGGAGGAATATGGAACCCAAATAAGTAAATTTGGAAATGGTTTGGGGTTTTAGACCCTAAGAATGAATAAAATGGTTGATTGTGTGTGGTTTTTGGGCATGAGACTAAATCATGATTTCAAAATACATGGTTTTTCATGGATTGATTTGGGACCCCAGAAGAGGATTAGGTGTTGCATGAAAAAGAATGAAATGGAAATGGTTTTAAAAAGGAAAGCTTAAAGAGTTTTGAAAATGAAACACTAATAATGTGTTAAGGAACCACGAGGGTTGGTGTTGACAACGTGGTAGGAGTATGAGGCTCCATTGAAATCAGTTACCAAACACGACTGTGGTTGCAGAGCTTGAGACGGTGTAGGCTGAGCCTGAGTCGTTGTACTTAGTTGTTCGGGTCACTGAGCTCGTGACGGTGTAGGCTGAGCCTAGGTTATTGTACCTAGTTGTTCGGGTCACCGACAGTGTAGGCTGAGCCTGGGTCATTGTACCTAGTTGTTCGGGTCACCGATGGGGCGTCAGACAAAGACGTATCCCCGTGCATATATGAAAGAGATTGAGGCCGGTTGGTCTGGGCGATGGCTTCCCGCACGGAGAATTTCACCGCGACAGTGCAGGGAGGTAGGGGAAATGATGTCCTCGCCTACTGCTTGTGTGCCTGGTTACCCCTGATCAAGGTAACATCAGTAAAGAAAAGTGCAAATGAATAAAAGAAAGAGTATGTGTAACATCTGGGCCCGATTATCCTTTGTATTTAATAAACCATGTATTATTTGTGATTTGGTGCTTAATGGTTTATTAATGGATAATCTGTTGTTTCTTGGTTGTGTGTTGTTGTGGGTGGTTTTCTGTGCATCTGG
>JAMKQA010005909.1:0-12604 GCA_024699735.1 Posidonia australis | reverse complement strand
ACAGAGGGAACCCACAACCAACAAACACAAATTGGATTTACCATTAATAAACCATATACAAATAATTACAAGAAATCCATGGTTTATATTAAAATGGAAATATCCAAGCACAGATGTTACACAAAATTTGCAAAAATATCCAAATCCAAGTATTCCAAGTTTACTTTCATTTGGGACAAATTTCAACATTAACCATTAAGTATAGCTTGAGATATTATTATCATAAGCCGAGAAACTTATTCCAAAACATTGTGCTTGTAATATCCAAAGATGTGCCAGAGACAATGTATTTTGATAATGAAATTAAATATCAGTATTGGTACTTTGGAATTGATCCCTTGTGATTATGGGAATGTGTGTCGGTGTTTGAGTTGTGTTTGTGAATGGTTTGTGTGGGTTGAGCTCTTGTTTTCTCTCTAGCACAACTTAGTAAGGGTCAGGCAAACCCAGTAGGCACAGAACATGGGCAAGCCTAGTAAGCAAATCCTATAGGCGTCTATGATCAGCACAAATTGATGGTGTGATTTGTTGAGGCATAGTCTGAACAATGAAATGCCAAAAAATAGTGAATGCCGCTTGATCTCCTACTGCGCTGTTTCCTATGCTTTTTCTACCGACTCGCTACTTGACGCTCTTAGTCGGCTCGTCCTGATGTTTCCCATTTGACTAAGGGTGTGTGTGGGTGTTTAAAACACCCGTTGGTGTGTTGGGGAGAAGGAGACGATAAGAGAGTTAGGAGAGAGTAGAGAGAGTTGGGAGAGAGTTGAAGGAGTGAAAGGGATTAGTAGCCACGAGATCGGAAGAAGTCATCACGAGAGGGACAAATGCAAGCAAACATAGGTAGGCCCTTGCCCTTGATAGTTTGTTTATCCAATGTTTAACTCCTTGGATGTGTTTGTGTTGCTCTCCTTATGTTTCTTTTTTTACGTGCATATCTACAATTTCATGACCCTCATGCTTGCATGATGTTTTTCTTTCTTAGTTTTTATTACATGCATGTATTTATATTCATTCCTCTTATTGTATATGCATGTTTCTTTGCTTTTTTTCATGATGCCTTTTCTTTTAATATGTTTATATTGCATGCATGCTTTTGGTGTGTTTAGATGGCATGGGTTCATTGGGTGATGCCTTTACTATGTTTAATGTATTTATATTATATGATGCCTTTTGCTATGTTTGTATTAATGCTTTTACTAGGTTCGTTGGGTGCATGTAAGTATCATTGCATTGTTTTATCACTTCCCTGTTGCATGCATTGTGATGGCGGTGGATGTGAGCTCATGTACGTGCACGTGCACCACACTTTCATTGCATTTCTTAGTTCCTCCTCCGTCCCATAGGGTTACAGAATGACACATTAGAGCTTGCAGCCCCTCTCTATGGTTGTGGGGCTCCATGGCGGTCATGGTTTGTTTGGGACATATAGGAGTACTCAACATCCTAGTTGCCATACAAGCTTGTTGTTTGAAATAGAGTAATTGGGGGCACATCAAGATGGAGCACCAACCTAGCACACTATCCAAGCGTTACTCCTCTGTTCCAGTGCACAAGATAGCAAGTTTGCGCCTTGTTTTACATTAACTTTTGTGAATGATTTTGATTTTATTTGCATAACGTGTCATCCAGCATATATTGTGCCTTGCTTTTAGTGCTTTTTTGAGATAAAAATATGATTAAATATGCTTATAAATTCATGGAAAATATGTGAGAATGGGTTTTGCAGATAAATTTCCATAACGTATAAGAAATACTTGAAGAAATGATTGTGTGAATTTAAAATAATTTCCTAAAATAAATAGGAAATACTTGAAAGTTGATTGTGAGCCAATAAATGGATATATAAGTATGGAAATTAACCTTTGAAGGCAATAAATGATTTGAAAAGGGTTTTGATAATGATGAATGATTTTGAAAAGTGGTTTTAAAAGAAATTTGAAAAGGAAGCTGCATTTGTTTTAAAAAGAGAATTCTAAGATTTTGTAGGAACCACGTGAGCCGAAAGATTGAATCGACAAGGGGTAGTGAGACCTATGTGGTCGGGGACATGTCCTAGGTCGTGGTTCTCGAGTTTTGGTCTATGGAATGAGCCTCGTGAATGTTGTGGTATTACATGACTTGGGGTATTGGTAGACCTAGACTACCATTAATGGTGATACTGGTCAGGTCTGATGTTAGAGTCGCCAAGTGCTCAAGCACCAGGGGCGTAAAGAGGACGCACCCATGCTTGTACCTATGTGGTATGCTACTTTGAGGCTGTGGTTGTTGATATGGAATTTTTAGAGGAAGCACACGTTCCACATGTCGTGATGTCGCCACCATGCTTATGTCCCTTTGGTTGTATCTGACTCCTTCACATCATGGATGATGGAATCAGGGTGATCGTCATTCTCGGTTTGCTTTCATTAGTCCTTGAGATGCCTGGGGAGTTGTGAAAATGGTGGGTTCAGCTACTTTAGGACAGCACTAGTGTTGCCTAACGGTTCCTGCATCGGTGAGTTTTTTCTTCTTCTTCTTTTCTTTGCAAGAAAAAATTTAAAAGTATGCAGATTAATACAGTGTAGTAAAAGGTTCAAAGTTAGTTAAAATTTATATGAAACAAGAGGGAAGATACTTACTCGATGGGTTTTATCCCCCCGACTGCAACTAATGTTATGCCTAACTACAACATGCAATAAATGAAATGCGATATGCAAAAATATTAAAAGAAAACCCCATTTTAATGCATGAAATGTAAGATGATGATGCGACGTGGCCGGAGCAAACAGAAGACTTAGGCTCAAAAATCTCTCTACTCTCTTTCTTGGAATAATTTTCTCCTCTTCTGGATGTGTGTGGGTGTGAGGAAAGGCTAAGGGTGCCTCTCTATTTATAGAGAAATGGGAGGATCAAAAAAGGCAGAAAGGTCCAAAATTGGCAAGATTATACTGCTACCATCAAAAATTTCCAAATTAGAGGTGTTGTACGCCCAAAACTGGGCATTCTATTTCAAACACTCAAAAGTGAGCGTTCAACACACCTAGGAGTAACAACTATTTAATAAGGGAATATTCTATCAGTTAATTGAGCAACAAATGCTAATTGATGTTATGCACGATTAGAGAAATTTTCAAAAAAGGAAATAATTTAAATTCAAAAATTTCTAAAGGAAGAAAGTGGTTGATGTGCTGCTATTGAGTTGTCAGGTGTAAGACGTAGCAGAGCTAGCGTCTAATGTTAAATGCACAAAACTCAGCACTCAACACAAAACATGTCAAATTTGGCTACTAATTCAAATGTGGTCAAACAAGTGATTTAATGATGCAATAAAGACTCCTAAACATGAAAAGAAGACTCGTTAGAAAAAAAACAAAAGATTTATTTTGGGTTCAAAAATGGAATCTTGATTGAAATGGAAAGGGATAGTTCTGAAAATGTTAAACGCCACGTTCAACGTTGAATGCTAGCTTTCTAGTGTATAGCGTTGAACGCTAGATGGGCTACATTCAACAACTTGAATTGGAAAATGGGCTTTTGGAGGTTATTTGGGTTGAGCAAAAGACTTCTAAGGCTGAATGAGACATGCTATGATATAATGAGATTTAATAAAATAAATGAGTGCCAAAATGGGATATCTACAGATTTCCCTTCCTTGAAGATGGTTTTGGCACAAAACTAGCTTTAAGGCTTGACAATACTCCCGTGTGGCACGACTTAGGGGGTTTTAAAAGGAGGAGGGTGATCCAACACGTACTGCCACCAGGATGGATAAGAGATCGAGCTGAATAAAGGATCCAACACACTTGGGAATTGTGATTTGAATGAGCTGGATAAAGGATCCAACACTTGGGGAATTTGAGCTGAATGAGTTGGATAAAAGATCCAACATTTGGGCATTTTGATTTGAATCGGGATTTGCATAAGGATCAAACTGGATAAAGGATCCAATACTTAGGAATCTGATCTTGGCCTCGGGTGTAACCCATGGGAGCAAATTGGTGTGACATAGCCTCAGGCGTTACTCAAGGGGTCAAACTGGGAGGACACATCCTCAGGTGTAACCTAAAGGGTCAAGCTAAGAGGACACCACCTTAGGCATAACCCGCGGTGGTCAAATGAAAGGATGCATCCTTAGGCATAACCTGAGGGGTCAAATAAAGGACATGGTCTCAGGCATAACCCGAGATGGTTGAACTAAAGGACACGGTCTCAGGCATAACCCGAGATGATTGAACTAAAGGGCATAACCTTAGGCATAACCCGAGGAGGTTAAATTAAAGGACAAGCCCTCAGGCGTTATCTGAGGTGGCTAGGTTTAAAGGACACTTGCTCAAGCATTACCTGAGGGGTTAGATTGAAGGACAATGCCTCAAGCATAACACGAGATGGTCAGGTTTAAAGGACACTTCCTCAGGCATTACACAATGGGTCAGACTGAAGGACAAGGCCTCAGGCATAACCCATGGTAGCCAGATTTAAAGGATACTTCCTCAGGCGTTACCCAAGGGGTTAGATTGAAGGACAAGGCCTCGGGCGTAAGCTGAAGTAGCCATATTTAAAAGACACTTCCTCAAGCATTACCCAAGGTGTCAGATTGAAGGACAAGGCCTTGGACATAACCTGAGGTGGCCAGATTGAAGGACACATCTTCAGGCATAACCTGAGGGGTCAAATTGGAAGACATAACCCGAGGGGATCAAATTGAAGGACATAGCCTTGGGCATAACCCGAGGGGTCAAATTAGGACACGACCTCAGACGTAACCCAAGGTGGACGAACTAAAGGACACTTCCTCAAGCATAACTCGAATGGTCAAATAGAAAGGGCACTACCTCAGGTGTAACTTGAGGGGTCAGATTGAAAGGGTATTGCCTTAGGTGAAACCTGAGGGGCTAGATTAAAAGGGCACTACGTTAGGCGTAACCTGAGGAGGCAGATTGAAAAGACACATTGTTAGGCGTAACCTAAGGGGTCAAATTGAAAGGACACTATTTCAGGCATAACCTAAGGGGCTAGATTGAAAGGGAACTATCTCAATCATAACCTGAGGGGTTAAATTGAAAGGACACGGCCTCAGGCGTAACTTAAGGGGCTTGATTAAAAGTACACGGCCTCATGCATAACCTGAGGGGTCAAATTGGAAGGATACTTCCTTAGGCATAACCTGAGGGATTAAGCTGGAAGGACACCTCCTTAGGTGTTACCAAAGGGGTGAAGCTAAGAGGACACAGCCTCAGACGTAACCTAAGGTGGTCAAACTAAGAGGACATGACTTTAGGCATAACTCGAGGTGGTCAAACTAACAGGACACGACCTCAAGCGTAACCGAGGTGGTCAAACTAAGAGAACTCAGCCTTGGGTGTAACCTAAGGTGGTCAAAGGGAAGGATTGGACCTCAGGCGTTACTCAAGGTGGTCAAACTGAAAGGACACATCCTTTAATGTAACCTGAGGGGTCAAGCTAAGAGGACACAACCTCAAGCATAACTTGAGATGGCCAAACTAAGAGGAGACAGCCTTAGGCATAACCCGAGGTGGTCAAACTAAAAGGGCATAGCCTGGAGTGTAACCCAAGGTGATCAAACTGAAAGAACACATTCTCAAGCATAACCTTAGGGTCAAATGAAAGGACACATCCTCAAACGTAACTTGAGGGGTCAAACTAAAGGATACATCCTCAAGTGTAACTTGAGGGGTCAAATGAAAGGACACGGCCTCGATGTAACTCGAGGTGGTCAAAATAGAAGGTCACAACCTTAGGTGTAACCTAAGGGGTCAAGCTAAGAGGACATGGCCTCCGACATAACCTGAGGTAGTCAAACTAAACGGCATGGCTTCGACGTAACCCTAGGTAGTCAAACTAAAAGGATACAAGACAATCGGTACCCTAACGAGGAAGTCTAAAGTGGAAAACCGACACTTGGGTGATGAAATCCTAAAAGAAGGAATTGGAGATGCTTGGCTCTAACGACAGTCAAAATGCAATATAATATGCCTATGCATGGATGCATGTTGGTAGAAATGTAGGAGGTGGTTTTGACATGCAATGCATGACCCTGAATAGTGAGGTTCTTCCATCATCATATGCTTTGATTTATATACTAGGATGGCTTAGGAATTTGGTTCACCATTTAAAACAGACTAACACGTGAACGCAATTTGTCATAGTTGGGTGTAATTTCATTGAGTGTAGTCTACACTCTTCACAGGGACCGTCGTCCTATAACACGCAAGTTAGTGAGCAAGAGGTCTATGATATTCCCATGCATCAGGCAAAAAGGGGTTGACCTCCTCTCTACTAGCTACGCTGGCTTCATTTCTCTTAATGGGTACTAGAGGATCTAGGATGCCAGATGGTTATGAAACCTGCACCCTCATGCGTATTCTGGAATTGGTAGAATTTTGTTTTGAAACTTGCTTGATGATCTGGGCTCCCATCTATGAAGCTCAGCAACTAAAGTTACTAAATAAGTGTTGGACATGTAAGATGCTAGCTTTCTCATTGTCTAATGTAAGACGTTTGAAATATTGTGTTCAACACTTGTCAGCAAAATTCTTGTAAGATCTTCAGCAAAATGTTATTCCATCTTGGGTGCCCCTTGCTCCTAGTCCAAAGATGATGATAAACAGTGACAGACGTGATTCACTTGAGATAAATTTAGGTGGAGAATGTTAAGTCTAGTGTAACCATGCCGGCGACAGCCTCGGGCTTGGCCCGAAAGGCCAAATGCGTGAGGGTCGGCAAAGTCACGGCAAAATAATAAAAATAATGATAAAAAGCAGGAGTTGCCACCTAGTCTATTAAAAACAGAAGACGAGGAAAACCACTTAAAACATTCAAATCATACAATAAAGCTAATGGAAAAGAAGGTCAAAAACCAGAAAATTGGGCAAGGATCCCTGTTACGCACGAGGAAGGTATTAGGCACCCTCGTGCGCCCGAAAATCGGTCTTTCTACGGGTTTCTCGTTTACTTATATGAAATGACGGCTTTTCAACCTTTTTTGTACGCCCAAGGGCGATATGCAATGCAATGCTATGGTGTCTTATGCTAAACATAGGTGTGTGGGCTATAGGGTGTGTCCTAATGCTAAGAAAGGTCACTCATACGGTGGGTCAAACACTGGTGCAAGGATATTGCACAAATATGATCAAAGATCTAACAGGTTCGAGTGATTTTCATCCTCGCTTTACTATATGCAAAACAGGATCTATCATGCATAAAAAAGGTTGAAAACAGAGTAGGGTCTTCCTGATATATCCAAGAGGACAACCAGAGAAAACCAAAAGCAAATCCAAACGGTAAACATGCTAAATACCACCAAAAGCTGCTGTGTGCAACAGAAAACAGGCTGGTGTGCTTGTGTGGTGCGCCAGTCTGGTGCGCCACCTATGTGCTCTACTGAAGCCAGGAAAGCATGCCAGAGGAAATCATAGATCCAACAGTAAACCAGAATGCCATGCAATGTAAAAATCTTGTAAACTTGCAAACTCATTAGAGAATGCAACATGAGTATACATCAAAGTCCAAACATGAAAACACAATATGGGTCTTGTGCTCAAGGGTTGTATGCCTCACACATGACCACACCATCCTTATGCTAAGTAAAAAAACAACAAGGTTCAGCCAATGGTATTTAGCTCTGGATTTGGAGATGAAGGCATAAGAACCTCCCAAACATGGACTGTTGCATAAGAACCTCCCAAACATGAGTTCATGGGGCAATCAGCTCACCAGATTTCAGCAACTGGCTGAATATGCAAGTTGCAGAAAAGACTTAAAACAATGTCATCCAAGACTGAAATCATGCATGCAAAGACATGCCATATCAGAGAATACACACCATAAAAATCAAAGTCAAAAACACCTAGGAAAGCATGCAGGTCATGATACAAAGATAATGATTTGCTCTCTGACTAGAATGGTGCACCAGGATGGTGCTCTGGTTAGGTGCGCCACCTTGGTGCTCGAGTGTGGTGCACTCCAGAAAATCTGAATCAGACTGTTGTCTGATTTTAGATTCTGGTCTTGATGCAAGAGATTAATTGAGATTTATCTTAACCAGATTGATTATTCAGATGGGAAAAAGATGAAACATGATGGACAACAAGCAATGAAAGTCTATTTATCATTTATTTTAAAATCATGCAAGATCATGAGTTAAGGGCTGAAATATTGCATTGTAGATTCTAAAGAGCATGCAATGAGCTAGTGAACTTAACAATCATATGCAAATGGTGAACATATAAAGAATATATTTGTAGCTCATTTCATAGCAAGTATTTGCACGAATCATGATTCTTTATATAAAAACAAAGATGAAAAAAACTTACAGAGATCATATGATGCAGATTTTAACATACAAAGCATCTTATATGTGGTGCAATCATCTCATCTTATGAAAACAACTTACTAACTGATCATTTATCAAGGTTTTACATGCTTTTATATGGTGTAATATCTAGAGCTTAAATAAAAGGATAAGTGAATGAGGAGTAAGGATCTTACCTTGCTTATGGTGTTTCCTCTTTGAAGGCTCAAGATAATATTTCCTTGTTGCTTTGGATGGGCTGAGAATGCTCTTGAATTTAAGGGTATTTCCAGGAAACGAGAGAGGGTTGCTGGTAGTAAGTGAATGGCTTAACCAAAGAGTGATGAGTTGCCCAGTCTCTCCCAAATGGTTGCCAATGGAGGTCCTTTTATAGAGTTCCACAAGAGTAACTCCTATGGGATGCAGACAGCCTCGCAAACAAAGAGCCTAGCGTAGATTCGTAGGGAATATCCACTGGCGAGGGTTACAATCACGGGAGATGGAAAGCCAGTAGCTAGCACTCTGAAAAGTGGTTGTACACCAGCTTGGTGCGCCAGGATGGTGCTCCAGATAGGTGCGCCACCCTGGTGCTCCAGCTAGGTGCGCCACTTTAGTACTCCTGCTTGGTGCTCCAGTCAGGTGCTCCACATTAGTGCTCTCCACTAGCTATCTAAATTGCTAATTGGGCCATAGACTTGTGGTCGGTTTGTGCGATGATCTCTGGCTAATTAAAAATGTCAAATAGGATTCAAAAGTGGTTGAGCCTCCTGCATCCAAAGCAACATTTGGAGATTTTACGTATGAGCCACCTCAAAATCAGGGTGTCTACTTCTAACCTCAGGCTTATTAGTCTAATTGAAGATGACCATTAGAGTGGGAAAAGTGAAAACACGATGTGGGTCGCAACTGTCTTAGATTTTTGCATCATAGGCCATACTTGTTATCAGTTTCATGAGGTAGTGTTGGGTAGATTTTACCCTATTTGACTTTTTCATTTTGGATTTTTCAACATTTTTCTTTTTTTTGGATTTTTTTCTATGGTATTTCTTTTTTTTTTTGTATTTTTGAATTTTCCTTTTTTTTGGGGTTTTCCTATTATTATTTTTGTTTGGATTTTTGGTTTTTTATTTTTTTTGAGTTTTTCTATTTTCTTGTTGTATTAACTATTTTTTGGTTTTTTTTGGTTTTGTATTTCCTATTTTTTTGGTTTTTTTTTGTATTTCCCTTTTCTTTTTCTAAGAAGGAAATTTTTCCATGAAGTTGGAAAAAAGAAGACTTAGTGGGTGGAAACCTTGACAAATATTGGAATCCTTGTGAACTCCCAAACCAGAAGATGCTTCAGGCTTGCCTTGGCACTATCCACCCCTAGTCCTAGGATCCTACCCCTTGTCTCTGAGAGTATCGTGCATGGTGTGAGGAAAGGAGGTAGTGTCCTATCTTAAGATTTTTGCATGACTTGGAGTTCTAAACCCTCCCAGCCCATGGTCGAAACCTACTGCACTTTTGATTCTTATTCTTTTGTTTTGACTCTAGACAGCTTCTTTACTATTGTCTTTTCATTCATTTTCTTTAGGACATCTTTTTTGTTATCAACTTTTTCCTTCTCTCTTTCTTTTGGTCAATGGATAGTTTCTTTGTTGCCATCTTTTCTTTGTTTTTTTTCCCTTTCATTTCTTTTGTTTTCTTTCGGTAGGTGCCAAATCATCACTACTCAACTTAGGTTTATGCTATGATTACACACTTGCCAAGTGTTAGTGGTCTCACCCTTGTTTTAAGCATTTGGCCAATGGATATTTATTATTGATGGACCGAATCACTTCTTATTTTGGTGCACTCCTCTCATTTAGCACATCTAGGTTTGGCCTTGGACATCTACTCAATCATCACTTACTAAGATTTATGCTAGGATAGCATGTCTGACTTGGGGATGTGTTTAAACTTGTTATTCATGGGCTGGAGGGGGAGCTCTTAAAAACTTGCCTCTTCCTCAGTGTCAGACCCTTGATCCCTTTTCCCACAAAGTGTTCATGAGATGAAGCTAAGGACGAAGTTTCTAAGTCATGGGAGACAACCAGTTTACATGCTTAGGCAATTTATAGGCTTAGTATGCATGTCAAAGATAGTACCATTTGAGATACAGTGCATTCCAAGGATGCTCAAGCCTAATGCCATCCTCTTTGGTCAAACAATAGGCATTGCCCAGATATGCCTCAATAACCAAGTATAGTCCTTCCTAGTTTGAACTCAATTTCCCATACTTCGTGGTAAAGTTTCCTTCTTGATAAGCTTTTCATTACTTTTTTTTTTTTGACTACATGAAGGAAAAGGATGTTATACTTATGTATTTTCCACAAACAAAAGGAAAACAGGAAAAGTAAAACTTATTTACAATAGTTAGGGGGGTTGCCCCTAATGTAGTCTCCGTTTGTAGAGGCTTCTTTTCTCCATGGTTGATTAGTGTTGAATTCAACCTAGAGGATCTTTCACTTGGTTTCCTAACCAATGTCTAATGCATAATCTGTACCTCATCCTGAAAGAGGAGGCCAACTTGATGGATGCACATGATGTTCTGCCCCTTGTATCACAAGCCACAATAGTTGAAGTATTTTTTTGAACTTTGGCTTACGAGTATGGTTGGCCCTGTTGATGCACGAGATCCATTTCTATGGCCTGTGCTTGACGAAATTTTGGAGGCACCGGTTTACTACAAGGATAAATTTTCCACTAGTTGATGTATTGGGAGTCCTAGGTGGATGAGGGAACAGTTTCTTGATGCAAGAAAGTGCAGCAAGCTCATTTTCTACCCTTAGCTCAACTGGGTCAACAATATCTGGGTCGAACGGCATAGATATTAGTTCTTGCTCTAGTACGAGTGTTGGCATTGGCACTGGCATGGGCTCTCCCACGGGCGTTAGCATTGGCACGGACTATGGCACGTGCATTAGCATTGACTCTAGCTCTAACTTGGGTGTAGGCTCTGGCATTGGCTCAGGCTCTAGCACAGGCATTGGCATTGGTTCTTGCTCTAGCTCGAGTGCAGGCTCTGGCATTGGTGCAGGTGTAACACCCGTAAAATTCATTTTGTAATTATTTACATTATAATGAATTTATTCTTAGACGGGTGTTACTATTTTGAGGCTCGTTTATGTGATTTTGGGCTTGAGCCTCTTGGACCGACTTTTGATTGCGTGTCTCTATGTGTGGTTGGCACTGTGCTTGTGGGCTCGGGTGTGAGTCCATGTGGGGCTCACGTTTGTGGGCCGATTGTAGACACCCCGATTTTGAGGTGACTCATTGATAATTTTCCAGATGTTGCTTTGGATGTGGCTGACCCTTGCACCAATCCCAAACCCATAGCAAGCCTGCAGCCCAATTAGAAATCTAGACAAGTAAGGGAGAGCACTTAGCTAGCACACCTACTTGGCACACTTAGCTAGCACACGTACCTGGCACACCTAGCTAGCACACCTACCTGGCACACCTAGCAAGCACACCTACTTAGCACACCTAACTGGCACACATAGGTGGTGCACATAGGTGGCGCACATAGCTGGAGCACCAACCTGGCACACCAACCTGGGGCACAGCCACTTTTCTGGCTGCTGGCTGCTGGCTGCTGGCTTTCCACCTCCCTTGGCTGTTACCTCTAGCAACGAATATGCCATGGAATCTTCCAGGCTTTTCATCTACGAGGCTCCCTGCATTCCCATGAGTTACCCTTGAGAAATCCCTATTAATAGACACCTATAGGTAGCCATTTGGGAGGATTAGAAAGTTCAAGACACACAATTGCAACCAGAATTCTGCAGCTGTCCCTTTGAGTTCTTAGCTTTCTTCTTGCATCCAAAGATATCCTCAGCCCTTCCAAAGCATCAAGGAACTTATTATCTTGTGTCTTCTTTGAAGGAACATCCAGGACAAGGTAGGCCTTCTCTCTTTTCCTTTTACTTTTTGTTCTTTTACTTTGGAATAAGGCATGCTATAAGCTTATATATGTTCTGTTTTCATCATGTTTTTCATGAGATTTCAGTGATGATTTTGCTTATTCTTTTTGTAAAATGTTCTCCATGTTAATCTATACTCTCATTTGCAAGCATGCTTGCCTTTCTTCTAGCATAAAAATCTGCACCATGTGCATATGTAAGCTATCTTTCTCTTACTGTATCTGTAGACACCCCGATTTTGAGGTAACCCAGGAATGAGTGTCCCTATGTTGCTTTGGATGCGATCAGCCCTTAAACCGAGCCCCAAACCCATTAGCCAGAGCCCCAATCAGACATTTGTGAGCAGGGCTGGCGCACCAAGCTGGCGCAC
>JAMKQA010005908.1:0-16036 GCA_024699735.1 Posidonia australis | reverse complement strand
CAGTCACTTCCTAGTCGGCAAGCACCGTGAGTCTTGTCCGATGCTTTTCTCGACAAGTGTGATAACCAGTCATGTCTTTTAGGAGCTGATTGGACGTCAACTTGTCAGTGTTTGGTTGTATGTGTTGTCTTCTCTGATATTTGGCTTCGGATATGGCAACGGGACCTCTGGTGCATTCACTAACTAGTGGCTAACTCTTGCTTATGGCTACAGGTGGGGTGTCTTTGTCAACCCTGAGCATCAGTCTCTATTCTACTCGTCCACCGATCTCGCTCAAAGAGGGGCATCTGTAGACACCCCAATTTCTCAATTTTGCAGGATCAAGATGTAGTGGCTAAGTTCTAACCCTAATTGAAGCCCATTAGGCCCACAAGGCCCACATAGGCCCATTAAACCCTATTTGACCCCACTTTTGCCCACAAGACTTATTTAGGCCCATTCAACTCATTTGGGCCCATTAAAGCCCACATAGGCCCATGGAGGCCTACATAGGCCCATTAAACCCTAATTGAGCCCACTTTGGCCCATTTAACCTATTTGGGCCCATTTAATTCATTTGGGCCCATTGAAGCCCACTTGGGCCCATGGAGGCCCATTAAGCCCAATTGATCCCACCTTGGTCCCAAAGCCCATGAAGGCCCACAATGCAACAACTCAACTCATTTTCTTCTCTTTCCCTTCCAACCCAACACCCCATCTTCTTCTCTCTATCTTCAATTTTTCACTCACTATTTTACCAAAAACACACGAACCCAACACCCATTCCTCTCACAAATCCAGCCACTAAGTCATTCCAGTAGCCCATTTCTCCTCACTGATCTCACCAACCATTGAGCCATTCCTCCAGATCGAGTCTTCAAGAACCCAGAGAACCAGAGTCGTCGGAGAAGCCTGGATCACCGTCGATCCTTGTCGACGATCAAGGGGACAGAGATGGCGTGGGGGGACAACGATTTGTAGTTTGTTAGGTTGTTACGAGCTTGGTTGGGGAGGTTAGAGGGTTGTTAGGCATTTCTATTACACGGTTGGCCGTCGATTGAAGTGGGTTGTTGGGTTTCCTCACCTATATAAGGAGGGGTAGAGGCAGAGATTAAAAGACTTTTGGCGCAAGATAGAAGAGAGCGGAGTGTGTCAGAGAATTCCAGAGAGAAAGGGAGGTTCGCAGGGAGAAAGGAGGAGAATTTTGGTGTTCCGGCGAGCTATAGAGGTGAATCAATATCGTCAGGCCAAGTACGGTCTCCTCCCATCTCTTCAAGCTCTAAACGTAGCTTCCTGAAGTCTTCTCCTTCTTTCTGGAACAATTCCGGGCCATCCGGAGGTTTTCTCTGGTCGGAGTTACTTCTTGGAGCTTGCTGTCGCCATTTTCCAACGACGTAGGTGGGGGGAGCGATCCAGGGCATGGCCCTGGCCCCCGAGCCTCCCCTCCTTCTTCCCTATCCTCCCCGGTGCTTTCCCGCTCCTTGGATCGCCGCTCCAACGCCTACAGAGAGCTCCTCACGAAGATCGCTGGAGACACTCCAGCACATCGTCGCTGGAGAAGACGACGGAGTCAAGTGAGGAAGTGTGCGTCTCCCACAGCTCTGAACCCCTCCGTGCCTCCAGAAACACTCTGCAACCTCCCACGAGCACATTGGACCACTTGGAACCACGCCACGGGCCCTTGGTCGTCGCAGCGACGTAGCTCGCCGGAGAGGAAGGCGTCGACGGTCGTCGGGAATCTCCTCCGCTCCTTTCTTCTCCATTTCGCTCCAAGGAGAAGGAGGAAGCTCTTCCTGATGCCTCGAGGCCTCCTCGACCATCAGATCACCTCGCCGCAGCCTTCTTTCTTCTCCGGCGCCGTCGCCAGAGAGCTCAACGGCGAGGTAGGTGGGAGGCTCGCTCCCACCGTTAGCTCTCTGATCCACTCCGATGGATCTTCTCCCCTCTTCTTCCTCTTGCTTCCTGTGGGTTCTGATCTTAGATCGGACCACAGGAAGGCCTTGTGTGCCCCCTCCGGCGGTCGGCGGCGGCGGAGCTCCGTCGTTGGTGACCGTTGTTTCTTTTTTCATTTAAAAAGAAATAAAAACATTTATTTTTATAAACTTCTGAAACTTTGTTTGCTTTACATTTAAGCACTTTTTGTATTACACATAGGTCCTTTTATTACAAATAAGTTCTCCATTCATTTTTCATAAATCATTTGAATAAAGTTTTCACTGAAAATATTGCATTTTGCCCTCTAAACATTTAAAATAATGTTTTCCAGGTTTAAGAATTTAACAAAAGCCCTCTAGATTTCTTTTAATGCATTTTAATTCAACATTTTTGCATAAGAGACCCTGAGCTTTCTTGAAATCTTTCTGAAAGTTCATTTTTCTGGTTAATTTGCATTTGAGCCCCTACATTCTTATGAAATCATCCAGGATGTTGTTTTTGCTGATTAAATTGCACTTCAGCCCCATAAGTTTTTGAAAATTTTTCTGAAGCATGTTTTCTGAGGGTAAATTGCATTTTAACTCTCAGTCTTTACTGAAATTCTTCTAGATGTTTTATTCTACAGGGTAATTTGCAGTTTAGCCCCTGTACTTCATTGATTTTACTCTAAGTGCCAGTTTTCAGGGGTAAAATGACTATTTTGCCCCTGAAACTTTCTAGAACTTTTCTAAATCATTTTTCTAGCATTTTTCCCCTGAATTTCCACTGAATTGTTTTAAATGCATGTTTTAGTGGTAAAATTGCATTTTAACCCCTAGGAAACTTCATTTTGACTAGGATTGCACATTTGACCCCAAATTTCTTCATAATTGCATAGAATGTGTTTTCCTATGTATTTTTGATGATTTGGGCTTCAGAATATCAGTTTTAATCGGAATTTGTGTTTTTTGCACAAAACCCCTTGGAATTTTAATATTTACACTCACATATGCATTTTGCACATTTTTTCACATCTTTCCGCACAAGTTTTCTTACCTTTCCTTCCTTGCTTTGCGCATACTTTTCTAGTTTGTTCCGAGCTTCATTTCTTTACTTTGATTTGGCATGCTCTCAATCATATTTAGCATGAGCATATAGAATAAGCAAGCATACATCCATAGACCATTGACAATAGGGAAACCTAGAAAGACCGAGTTTCCTCAAGCGCATGGGGGTGCCTGACCCCTTCCCCATGCGTAACCAGAATCCTTATCCTTTCTCTGGCT
Source organism: Posidonia australis (assembly GCA_024699735.1). Lineage (NCBI taxonomy): Eukaryota > Viridiplantae > Streptophyta > Magnoliopsida > Alismatales > Posidoniaceae > Posidonia > Posidonia australis. Next base: position 12,857 of record JAMKQA010005908.1, on the reverse strand, counting down.
CGCATTCATTTGTGCATTGTCCATTAGGCACGGAGCACACACATACATTCTGCATCTTATTTGCTTCTCGATTTTCTTGTGTTTTTTGTTTTCCTCGTCTTTCCATTAAAAGACTAGGTGGCGACTCCTTTCCTTGTCCGTTTTATCTTCCCTTAGTGTTTCCAGGTCTAGTCTCTTCCTCTGGATTCACCATCTTCGCCGTGACCGTATCGGGTCTCCTTGTGTGTTTCCACGCACCCGATAGGAGGAGAGCCACACAAGGGTTCCACTGACATGGTCACAAAGAGCCAACATGTGTTTCATGGCACAAGATAGTGAAATTGGCTCTTCCCTTAACAAGGAGAATATCAATATGAAGAAACTCTTGGAGGCCTTTAATGAATTATATGAAAAGTATAAAATTCTAAAATCATAGAATAAAAGTCAAAGTCAAAATATTGAAAAACTAATCAAAGAAAATGAAAAAATAATTAATAAAGGAAAAACATTACTTAATGAAAATGATGAATTAAATCAGAAAAATATTGAACTTAAGCAAAAAATTAATCATATGAAACATAAAATAAAAAAATCTAAAGAAAGATATTACTACTCTAAAAACCAACAGTAATGACCTACTTAATGTTGTAATGAAATTCACAAAAGGAAAAGAAAACCTAGATAAAATCCTCTCAAAACAACAACATTCACTAAACAAACATAGAATTTGATATTCAAAATTTAATGACATACCTTATGAAAATGGGTTTATTAGGGAAACTACTAATGAAAAATACATCTTTGTCATAAAAAGATATTCAAAGTGGGTTGATAAAATCCAAACTAAAATAAATGAAATAAAAAGAAAGCCAAAAATGATGTGGGTACCTAAAACCTTGCATGCATCCTATGATGCAGTGAAATCATGAACTCCAAGTGGATCTTAGATAGTGGATGCTACCGTGATATAACTGGAGATCATAGGCTCCTCTGTACATTGAGCACTAAAGAAGATGGACTCATCACATTTGGTGACAATGCAAAAGAAAGGATAGTGGGGATAGGAAATGTAGGTAACTCTCAAAATCCTTCTATTGAAAATGTTTTACTAGTAGCTGGTCTTAAACATAATCTGATTAGTATTAATCAATTGTGTGATATAGGATATAAAGTAGTGTTTGATAAACATGAATGTACTATAATAGATTCTAATACTAATGAGACCATATTTATTGGGAAAAGAAAGAATAATGTCTATAAAATAAAATCTCATATAAACCTAATATAACTCTATCTTGCCTTGCTTCTTCAAATGATGAACATTGGTTATGGCATAAAAGACTTGGCCATGCAAGTATGGGTCAACTATCAAAATTGTTCAAAAGAGATCTTGTGATTGTTTTACCAAAAATTGATTTCAAAAAGGACAAATTATGTGATGCATGTCAATTTGGAAAACAAACTAATTCTTCTTTCAAAATAAAAGACATGGTTTCTACTACTAAATCTTTGGAACTAATTCATATGGATTTGTTTGGGTCTAGTAGAACATTGAGTCTAGGTGGTAAAATATATGTTTTTGTTATTATTGATGATTTTTCATGTTTTACTTGAATTTCAAAAGTTTTGAAAAAGGGTACAAAATGAAAAGCGTTTAAAAATCATTAAAATAAAAAGTGATCGTGGGGGGAATTTGAAAATGATGAATTTGAAAATTTTTGTGAAACAAATGACTTTGAACATAATTTTTCTTCTCCAAGAACCCCTCAACAAAGTGGGGTTGTTGAAAGGAAAAATAGAACCCTCTAAAAAATGACTAGAACCATGCTTTGCGAAAGAAATTTGCCAAAGCACTTTTAGGCCGAAGTTGTAAACACTTCTTGTTATATTTTGAATCGAGTTTTGATTCGACCGCTTTTAAATAAAACCCCATTCGAGGTTTGGTTTTGCAAGATCCCTAGAATTTCTTATTTAAAATTTTTGACTGTAAACACCAAGGACAATTTAGATAAATTTGATTCTAAAGTTGATGAGGGAATATTCCTTGGATATTCCTCTAGAAGTAAGGCCTACAGAGTATACAATAAAAGAACACTTACAATGGAAGAGTCAATGCATGTAAATTTTGAAGAAAATAATGAAATTAAAATAATAAATATAGATAATGAAGATGAACGAGAAATAAATGAAAACACATTGGATAATTAAAAAAAGGAAGAAAAGCTTAAGGATGAAGAACCTAGTAATAAGGATTGGCAATATGTGTCTGGACAACCCAAGGAACTCATCATTGGTGAAGTTTCCAATGGGATCCAAACACGATTCAATCTTGATCATGGTTGTGCAACTTATGCTTTTGTATCATCTATTGAACCAAAAAATGTAAATGATGCTTGTAATGATGAATTTTAGATTAATGTCATGCATGTGGAATTAAATCAAATTGAAAGAAATAATGAATGGAAATTAGTTCCAAAACTAGAAAATCATCAAATAATAGGAACTAAGTGGGTATTTAGAAATAAATTAGATGAGTTAGGAAATGTAGTTAGAAATAAGGCAAGATTAGTAGCTCAAGGATACAATCAGGAGGAGGGTATAGACTTTGATGAAACATATGCTCTTGTAGCTAGACTAGAATCAATTAGGATGCTTTTAGCCTATGCTAGCCATGTAAGATTTAAGTTTTTCCAAATGGATGTCAAAAGTGTCTTCTTGAATGGATTTGTATAAGAAGAAATCTATGTCAAGCAACCTCTGGGATTTGAAAATGAGGCATATCTGGATCATGTATATCGGTTGAATAAGGCACTTTATGGAATAAAACAAGCACCATGGGCTTGGTATGAAAGATTAAGAAAATTCTTGATTGATAATGATTTTACAATTGATGCAATAGATACAACATTATTCACAAAGCAAGTAGAAAAAGATTTATTAATAGTACAAATTTATGTAGATGATATTATTTTTGGATCCACGAATGAAAAATTATGCAATGAATTTTCGACTATCATGTAAAAAGAATTTGAGATGAGTATGATGGGAGAATTATCATTGCTTCTTGAGCTTCAAATAAAACAAACTAAAGAAGAAATATTCATAAATCAAGAAATATATACCAATGAATTATTAAAGAAATTTAAGATGGAGAATAGTAAAATAGCTAAAACCCTTATGAGTACATCCACAAGATTGGAAAAAGATGAATGTGGACAAAAAGTGGATCAAAAGCTGTATAAGATAATGATAGGATCTTTGTTGTACTTAACTGCTAGTAGGCCAGACATTATGTTTTGTGTGTGTCTATGTGCCAGATTCCAAGTCTCTCCAATGGAATCATACTTAACTGCAGTTAAGAGAATTCTAAGATATCTACGAGGATCTATAAGGTATGGGTTATTCTATCCTAGCAAGTCTAGCTTGGACCTAGTAGGGTATAGTGATGCAGAGTATGCTAGGTGTAGGACAAATAGAAAGAGTATCAGTGGAACATGTCAAATTTTGGGACATTCCTTGGTCTCTTGGTTTAGTAAGAAACAAAATAGCGTAGCACTTTCAATAACCGAGGCTGAATACATTGTAGCCGGATGTTGTTGTGCACAAATTCTTTGGATGAAACAAATATTAAAAGATTTTAGTTTAATCTTGTCTACAACTTCAATATATTGTGATAGTACAAGTGTTATTAATTTATCTAAAAATTCAATACATCATTCAAGAACTAAAAATATTGAAATAAGACATCATTTTCTAAGAGATAATGTTCTCAAAAATAATATAAAATTAGAATTTATTTCAACAACAAAACAATTAGCGGATATTTTTACAAAACCCTTGGATAACTGCAATTCATTAACATTATAAGGGAATTAGGAATATGCAAGATTTCATATATAATATAAAAATTACTCTCTAAATAGATTTCGGAATACCAATTTGGTATGCCGAAAATTACTTAATCGACATACCGAAATTGAACGGTATACTAATTTTATGACAAATCACATGTACTATTCTTTTCGGAATACTGAAAATTTTTATTCGACCGAATCCCCTGAGTCACGAATTTTTTGGCATACTGATTCATATATCGGAAATGGTTCCAAAAATCCCTATAACGGACTTCAGCAAACCGAATGAATTTTTGGTATATCGAATTACCCACGAGACCCTCTTTAAAACCTAAAACCTAGGTCTTATTTTCTTCACATTCAAGTTCTGGCCTACCGTTCTCTCCATCGAAACCCTTCCTCCGCGTCTCCTACCCTATGATCCAGCCATCTCCGCACTCCCACCACCTCACTGATCCTTCCTCTTTCATCCCTCACCAGTCCTTCCCCCTATCCTTTGGAAATGGCTCCCAAGAAGATGGTCGCCTCACGGGGAAAGAGAAAGCAAGTCAAGGATACTCCGAGAGCCTTCGATCGCCAATCCCACCAGAGATAAGGTTTCATTGACAACGAGGCTGAACAAGCACATCGTGATAGATTTGCCAATAGAGAGGTATTCACGAGAAGACGTATAATTTTTAATGAGATCGATTCCATTAGGCCCTTATTTGATCTTCAAGGCTTAATCCCAGTTTTAAGTTCCATAGGTGACAGGCCATATTATCCTCATCTTGTCTTCCAATTTTATACAAACATAAACTATTCCCATTCCCTAGCTCATTCTTATATTTGTGGGAATACCATTAACTTTGATGATGTTTTACTAGGTCTGACCATGCCTATCAGGGAATTTGGTGCAGAATTGCACCAAAGGGAGGAGGCTACAGCCATGTTAGGATGGTGAAGGCGTTGGATAAGATAAGACAAAAATCAGAGTCGCCATCTAGTCTTTTAAGGGAAAGACAAGGAAAACCACAAAAGGATGAATGCATAAGATGCAAATGAAAAGGCCAGATGTCTACAAACCAGAGGATGGGTAAGGATTCTTGTTACACACGAGGAAGGTGTTAGGTGCGCCCGAGAAACTCGGTCTTTCTAGTCTGATTCGCAGGCTAGAGGTTGAATGAATGCTTGCTAAGCCTAGATTGTGCTTTAATCATGCTAATATGAATGCCAAGTCATGACTAGATGGATGTGTAAGATGCATGCAAAAATTGCAAAGAAATCTACACAAAATGACGGAATAACGAAACATGAAACGACAAAGAAAATCACATGAAATGATGATGTTTATGGAAAGAATGTTTACTAAAACCATACTGATGTCAAAAGGGTCTAAAATGGGGTCAACTCAAATTGTCGGAACCATGAAAAATGTCATAAAAATCAAAAGGGGAAAATAATCTACAATTGGGCCAATGTGGGCCTTTAGGTCAATTAATGTATGCCCTCGGACAATGAAATCCAAATCAAATCGAAAATTCCGAAAATGTGGAATAAAGGGAATCAAATCAAATGACAAGTGAATGAATTTGAAAAAACAAGTTGGCGAAAAATCCACGAAAAAACACATAGAATGCAGGCTTACTCACAAAGATGGAATGATGTATAAGTGCAATGAAAAACTATGTAAAATGTATGAGAATATACTTAAATGTGTAGAAAATGCTGAGGGATGATTTATGCAGAGATTAGGCATGACTTAATGCAAAAAACTAACACACATGTGCATGAATTGATAGCACGAGGGCTATTGGATAATTTCTATGGCCAGATGTGATAAATGTGTGCATGTGCATGATGCATGGTCTAATGTATGCAAAATGTATATAAAATGCTAGGAAAATGTTATTTACGAGCAAACTTGATGGGAACAAGGTATTAAATACAAGTAAATAATGTAAACATGGTAAAAGACAAGTGTAGGGACCAAAGTGCCAAATTCACAAAGAAATAGCAAATCCTCTTGGAAAACTTCACAAAAATTATAGAATAGAAGACTATCATATGAATCAAGGTGAAAATACATTTTGGTGAGAAGTGGATGTTGAAAAATCACATATTTGCAATTTGAAGAAATCTAAGGACTAAAATGCAAAACCCACAAAAAAATTGGTAATCAGGGTTGAAAACTGTTCAAAAACTTTCACGCTAAAGTTCAGATCATGGATTAACAGAAAAAATGGCATTAAGATGTGAGATGTATGAAAATCGTGTTTTAGTAATTTTATGAAATTTTAGGATTTGATGTGCAAAATTTACATAAGATGTGCAAATGTAACCAAAATATGAAATTAAAGATCATTTTACATTGCAAACATGATTTTAAAATGGAAACTATATTTAAGTGAAAAATTACAAATAAAAAGTGAAAAATGTCAAAAAATGTGTGTGAAAACAATTAAAACCCTAATTAATGAATTTAAAACTAAACTAAGGGCATGGATGCAAACTTCCTACACTCAATAACTGTATTTCATGAATTTAGGGGTTTCCCTGCAAAGTTTCAGGGTTTAAATGTGATAAAAAATTAAGCTTTTAAGATGTTCAATGTGATTATAAAATCTGTCAAGGCTCTGAATGCAAATTTCACAAAGAAAAATTCATTTTAAAAAGCTTTGAGGGCATGACGCAATTTTTAGGACTTAGTTGCAAAGAAAACATGAATCCAAGGACTTAAGTGTGAAGAAATGGATATTAATGCATTAATCATGAAGAAAATAAAACGTGTAGGGGACGTATGCAATTTTTAAAGAAATAATAAAAGAAATAAAACTTATTTAAAACTATAGGGGTTCGAATGCAAAAACACAGGACCTAAAAGTAGTGATTTAAGGGCCTAAAAGTAAAAACCTAAAATTACAGAACCTAATCTAAAAACTCCTCTTCGAAGTTCACCAGCGCCCAATCTCCAGCAAGGACTCTAGCGGGTCTTTGGCGGCGACATAGCGGTGGGAGGACTTCAACGGTGGTCCAGGAAGCTGAGGAGGATGACGACAAAACTCTCCGACATGTTGGACAAGGCTGCGGTGGCCTAGGATGACTCCCCCACCTCTGGCTTCGGTGATAGGTCTACTGGCACTGAGGAAGACGACGACAAGATGGCTGGTGGCGGTGTGGTTGCTGGGTCGTTTTGGCGAGGGCTGGAGGACCTCGAGGGCGGCACGGCAAATCTTCCATGGGCATCGGCAAAGACTGGGTTGGTCTGAGGTGTTCCCCTCATCTCCTGTGCCGACGACAGACACGACAGAGGAAGGGGGACGCTCCGGGGTCTGGAACGGTGATGTGGCTATACGGAGAGATCCCTAGCAAGGAGGTGGATCTTCTAGAGGTGGTCGTGAGTGGCGGGAGTGTCTGGAGGGCACAGGGGCTTCAACGTCGGTTGTCGGCGGTTGCAGGGCTGCGACGACATCTCCGGCCGTAGGAAGCCAACTAGACTCCTCCTAAGCGATGGAAGCTCAAGGAGGAGGAGGAGGAAGAGGGAGAAGAGGCCCACGGGGCCTCACTTGGACCTAGGAGGCCACTGGCCTTGCCGGTGGTGGGTTTGGTGAACCCACCACCGGAATAGGGGAAGACGACAGACAAGGGCGAAGATCTCTGGCGAAATGCAATTAAAAGGCTAGGGAGAACTCTATGGACCTAAAGGAGCATGATTAAAACTAAAAGGGGAGAGATCCGAACCCACCACCGAAATAGGGGAAGACGACAGACATGGGCGGAGATCTCCGGCGAAATGCAATTAAAAGGCTAGGGAGAACTCTATAGACCTAAAGGAGCATGATTAAAACTAAAAGGGGAGAGATTACCTGGCTGAAGGTTGTTGTTCTCCTGGTGAGGCTTGCCGACGGCGTTCCTGGACACTCTGGCTGCGGCGGTTCAAGGCCCTCCAAGGCTGCAAAAGGTCTAGAGGAGGTTCTCTGGAGGCGGGGGAATCGCTGGGTTGGTTGGGTTTCAAAAGGGGTCCTTTCTGTTGGGTTTGAAGTGCTGTTTGTGGACTGAAGTTGGTGTCCTAGGTTTGTCGGCGACGAGGCATTTTAAACGCCAATCGAGGTCTCTAGAGCCGTTGATCTTCTTCCCTAGTGGTTGATGATCGTCTAATGCTCGCGTAAGCTGGCAGGAGTTGTTGGGGGATCGCTGGAGATCATAGGGTGCTGCCAGAGATCGCAGGATGCTGTCGAAGATTGTGCCAAAAAACGCAGGGGTCGCTGGAGATCAAGGGTTGGCTAGAATTATTTTTTTGTCTTTCCTAAGTTTCCAACTGAGGGGGGAAATGGTGTTGTGGGCTAATTTTGGGCCTGCGAGTGGACTTTGGATTTTAGGATTTTTTTAGGTGTTTGTTTTTAGGTTTTAAGAATTAGGGTCTTGGGTTTTAGATTTGGGTTTTTATGGTTTGTTTTGGTGAATTGGGTTTTTGATTAGGTTTTGTGATTTTAATTAAGTTTTTCTTTTTTATTATTTTAAGTTTAATTAATTGATTTTAAATTAGGAATTTTTTGGACTTTATTACTTAAAGGTTTTTTGTGATTTTAATTATAGCTTTGAGTTTAATTAAGTGATTTTAAATTAGAATTTTTTGAATTTTAATTAGGATTTTGATTTTAATTAAGTGATTTTAAATTAGGGTTTCTTTGGATTTTATTATTTTAAGGTTTTTGTGATTTTACTTAGGGTTTTAGGCTTTATTAAGTTTAGTTAAGTGATTTTAATTTGGATTTTTGGATTTTATTATTTTAAGTTTTAAATGAGTTAGATTTGAGTTAAAATGGGTTGAAATGATTGTGTTAATTGATTTTAGTTTGGTTAATTTAAGTTTTGGATTTGACTAATTCTATATTCAGATGTAATTAGTTTTTTAGTTAATTTAATTAGGTGTTTAGTTTAAATTTTGATTTAATTGATCTTTATTAGGGATTTAATTTTTATTTTGACTTAATTGGTTTTTTGCTTGATTTTTGTTTGGATTAGGATTTTTATTTAATTAGATTTAATTTTCAATGAATTTTATTGAGTTTTACTTGGTTAGCGTTTTAATTAGGGTTTTTGCTGAATTAATTTGAGTTTTAAATGGTTTACATGTATTTTACTTGATTTTGATTTTAATTAGGGTTTTCACTTAATTAACTTGGATCTTAAATGTTTTAATTGGATTTTATTTGATTTTGGTTTTAATTAAAAGTTTTTACTTAATTAATTTGGATTTTAAGTGGTTTAAGCGGATTTTATTTGATTAATTTAGATTTTCAATATGTAAGTGGATTTTATGTGGTTTTGGTTTGGATTAAAAGTTTTTACTAAATTAATTTAGGTTTTTTTGATGATTTAAGTAAGTTTTGTTTGTTTTGATTTTTTGATTATGGGTTTTTGCTTAAATTAGGTTGGAGTAGGCTTGTGTGGGTCTAAATGGGCTTGTGTGGAGCTAGGGTTTAGGTGGAGTTAGGGTTTTGGTAGAGTCAGCGTTTTGGTGGAGTTAGGGTTTAGGTGGTGGTCGCAACCAGAGTATCTTTTCAGAGAAGCCTCTGCCAAGTGACTACCAAATCGAGGTGTTTACACTAGGACAATTATTCAAAATTCTATCTTCAAGGACTGATATTACCTTATCCATTTATAAATTAGATTGGTCCTATTATGAGATTAACAAAGCCATATCTCTAAACCCTAGGAGCACATTTAAGTCTAGTAAAATTAAATAACTTACAAAACAATCCCGCCTTATCGCTTATATCATGGTCGCAAACTTAGTCAAAAAGAAAGGTCACCAAGATGAGCTTAGCGAGCTCACTTGCAAGGCGGTCTATGCCATAACAAAGAAAATTCTTGTAAATTGTGATCAAGTAATTTTCCATTGTATGACCTATGTCAAAACAAAACTACTTTTTGGTCCCGCTTTAACCTACCTTTTTGAGAACTATGATATTCCTCTAGATGATGAGCCTAGCCTACTTGTTAGAACAAAGCCTTTAAGAACCCAAGTTGTGGCCAAAATGGAACAATCTATCGAACATCATAATAAAATTAGAAATCTTCCTAAAGGTTCCTCTTCTGCGGCACTACAAACTCAAGCAAGAGAAGAAGAAGATGCAAGTTTTGAAGAAGACGAGGAAGAAGAATCAAGTGTATCCAAGAAATTGGATTTGTTTCAAAAACAAATGTCGGAAATATATCTTCAACAAAAGCAAATGATGGAAATGCATTTACAACAACAGAAGCTGATCACTGACTAAATGCTTCAACAACAACAACAACATCAAGAATATAAGGAGAATATAAAGAAACTCACTGATCGAGTTAAAGCATATCAAGACACTCTTCAAGAATATCACAAGGATATTTTTGAACATATTAATCCTCCTTCTTCTTGGAAATGTGTTGTAACTTCCTTTACTTGGGATCTTAAAAACTTCTTGATTTTTTGACATTTTATTTGGATAATTATGGACACTATGTTTGGTTATTTATGTCTTAAAAACTTCTTGATTTTTTGAAATTTTTTTGGATAATTATGGACACTATGTTTGGTTATTTATGTCTTGAAAACTTCTTGGATAATTTGAATTGCTTGGATAATTTGATCTTATATATGATTGTATGGAAATATTGATCTATGACACAAAGGGGGTGATGCCTTATTGATTTAGAAATACTTCATTTGGATATTTTTTGCTTATGACGAAAACAGGGAGAAATATGGTATGTATGATAATATTAAAAAAAATTCATGAAAATCAGCATTTTAAGGCATTATACACAAGTTAGGGGGAGCTTATTTTAATCTTAAGACATTATATTCATGAAAATCCATGATTGGTGATAGGAGAAGTTTATTGAAATTCTTACTTTTTATGTTTAGAACTTATATTTAATATTTTGATTTTATGATCATCAAAAAGGTTAATCTTGTTGGAAATATATTATATGTTTTGATGATAACACATGAGCTAATGAATTTTTATTTAAGGAAAAAATGCTCCAAAAATAAGATTAAAAAGTTGTAACATTTGAGTCAACGTAAAATTCCATGTAAACAAGCAATATGTATGTTTTTTTTGTAATCGGTAAGCTAATATTAATATTTCCCTTGGCTATGCAACCACCACCAAGAGTTAAACAATATCAAAACAGATTGTATCATAATACATGCCTTGCGGAACCATTTGTTCCAGCCAAAAATAGCCTCAGTTCAATAGGCTAGCAAAAATATTTTAATGACAAAATCATATTGTTTTCATTTCGATTAATAGGACATTAATCATTGCGTAATATTATCCTCTGTGGAAGCTGGAGTAGGTAGGTTATTGTCCATCATCGGTTGTGTGAAGCTAGTGGTGCTTGCTCCAATTCTCTATTCTGCTGGAGGGCTGATACTGAATGGAGGAATTCATCTTTTTCAAAGCCTGTACCTAGACATTCTATCCAACATTATATCAAAGAAATAATATCATTTATAAGTATATTGGGGTTTTTGCTATTTCCCTAAAGATTCTATTATGGTGTTCCTTCCATATGGTTCACAGAAAAATTTGAATAATGGTAAAGTAGCCTTTTAAAGAAATATCAGAGCAGGTGGAAGTGTGAATAAATCTGTGATTGTATGTATGTGTATCTAATAAGATATGTTGAAAAATGTACATGTAAAGTAATGTTTAGAATAGTTGTTGAAAAATCAAAGGAGGACAATTCGGCATATCGGACCAAATCGGTATATCGAACCAGGAAGAAATGGCACATACAACGACTCTCTGAAATCAAAATATGAAAAATCAAATCAGAAGACAAAACGGCATATCGGAGCAAAATGACATACCAAACCAGGAAGAAGCGGCACATGTGACGGCACTTCGAAAATAAATTGTGAAAATGAAGCTGAAGGTAAAACGGCATATTGAAGAAAAACGACATACCGAACCAAGAAGAAACAGTACAAGCGACGGAACTCCGAAAATACATTGTGGAAATAAGGCAAAAGGCAAAACGGCATACTAGGTGAAAACGGTATACCGAATCAGGAGAATTTGGCATACCGAGATTTTTCTGACATACCGAATTGGTTGCAAGTTGCAGTTTAAAGAAAAAAATAACATTCCAAAAGTCAAAATGGCATACCAATGTACTAGCCGATTATGACCGTTTTTGTAGCCATTAGACACATCTTTTTGTGGTTCTTTAGCTATAAATAGGAATCCCATGAACATTGATAGGACACACTTATCGATATACTTGTAATCCTAGAGAATTATGCTCCATCCTCATCCTATATTTCCCTTCACAAGCTCTATGTTGGAAAAATGATCAAAAGTACTTTGTATAAGGGGAATTCACCATTATTTGTAAAAACTACAAGAAAAGGCGCTCTAGCTTCTCTTGGTTCGAGAAGTAAAAAGAGCGGGATTTGAGTTGGTAGGACTACCAACGCAAGTACGTATTTGCTTTTAAGTAAAAATGTAACACCCGTAAAATTCATTTTGTAACTATTTATATTTTATGAATTTTATTCTTGTAACCATGCCGTCGAGGGTGGCAACAAATGTATATGTGTGCCAAAGTCGGCAAAGCCACGGCAAAAATAAAATAATGTAAAATGCAGGAGTCACCACCTAGTCTATTAAAATGGAAGACAAGGAAAACCATATAACATGAAAATCATGCAAAACAATAAAAAAGAAAAGTCTTCGTAAACTAGAAATGTGGGTAAGGATCCCTATTACGTACGAGGAAGGTGTTAGGCACCCTCGTACGCCCGATAAATCGGTCTTCTATTGGTTTCTCTCTTGCTAATGAAATGTCGGCTTTGCAGCCTTTGCTGTACGCCCGAGGGCGATATGCCATGCCATGCAAATGCATGTGGTGTCTAAAGTATGGGTGCATGAGGTGTAGGGGTGTGTCCTAATGCTCAGAAATATCGCTCGTGTGCCGGGTCAAGTGTTGATGCAATAATATTGCATGATAAGATCAAAGATCTAATATCTTGAGCGATTTATCATCCTTGCT
>JAMKQA010005907.1:0-16137 GCA_024699735.1 Posidonia australis | reverse complement strand
CAGATCTGATTTCTTCCTTTGCCATGACTTCCTGCGAATCTCTTGTTAAGAATTTGAGCAGTACTTCAGAAAAGTTGAATGGCAAGAATTATCTATTATGATCACAGAATTTTGAAACCTTTTTAGCCGTACACCGCAAACTCAAGCATCTGACCTAGTCTCCTCCGGATGCAAAGGATAGCTTGTATGAAGATTGGTTTGCTGATGACTCAGCCATTGTCTCCTGGATGGTGAATAGCATGGAACCCACAGTTGCCCGTAGTATTATGGATCTTCGTCTAGCCAAGAAAATCTGGGACACCCTCAAACAGATGTATAGTTATGAGAAGAATATTGCTCGGGTTTATGAAGTATATGAGCGTATCTTTACCTTGAAGATGGGCGATAGTTCAGTCTAAGATCACTTTGGAGTGCTTCGTGCACTTCTGGACGAACTTGAATTGTATCAACCACTTACTTCAAGTATTACTACCATGCGTAGATACAGAGAGGAACTTGCTTTAGCTGCCTATCTTTCTAGACTACATCTGGATATCTCTTCTCAGATACGAGGCCAGATTTTGGGGGTTGATTCTACTCCAAGTCTGGAAAGCACATTTGCTCAAGTCCTACGTGTCTCTATAGGTGGGCCTGTTACTACTGCCCCCACTGTTAATCATTCTGCTATGGCTGCTCGTGGTCGCGGTCGCGGTTGCAATTATGGTAGAGGAGGCCGAGGACGAGGTAATTCTAAAGGTCGAATCCCTTGTGAGCATTGTGGTCGCACCAACCACAGGTCAGACAAATGTTGAGAGAAGTTTGGTAAACCAGAGTAGACACAAGCTTCCACAGAGGTGACTCAGACATCTACAAATGCTCCTTCCACCAATGCTCAGTCAGTGACCTTATTCCAGGAGGAGTATGCACAGTTCCTTCAGTACAGAGAGACTCAGTCTACACCTGTCGTTGCATCTCATGCCACTGCTTTCACATCAGGTACTTCTGATTCAGTTGCCTCCAGGGACAGTTCCTGGATCATTGATTCAGGAACATCCTCTCACATGACAGGTAGCCATGATCTTTATTCCCGCTTTTCTAAATTACCTGACATTAGACCTATTTCTATAGCTGATGGTCGGACCTGTAAGGTAATTGGGCAAGGTATCATTCGTGCTACGTCCAAATTAACCCTAGATAAAGTCCTTTTTGTACCAGAATTTCCTATAAATCTTTTAACCATTAGCTCTATTACCAAACAATTAAACTGTTGTGTGACATTTTTCCCTTTTCACTGTACCTTTCAGGATTTGCAGACGGGGAAAAGAATTGGTTTGGGACGTGACAAAGGACAGGGTGTGTACCTGTTAGTTAAAGATGAGATACCTCGCGACATTGCTACTATTACTTCTACAGCTGATTCATCATTCACATGGCATTGTCGACTTAGTCATCCTGTTCATTAGAAACTTCAACAAGCTCTACCTTGGTTGTTTGTATCTTCTTTTCAGTGTGAGTCTTGTGAATTAGGTAAGCATCATCGTGCTACCTTTAAAGGTCTACGTCTAGTTAGGAGTAAACGTCCTTTTGATTTAGTCCACTGTGATGTTTGGGATCCAGCCAGAACTTCTTCAGTGTGTGGCTACAGATATTATATTGTCTTTGTTGATGACTTTTCTCGTGTGTCTTAGGTGTATTTGTTGAAGGACAGCGTCGGTGTTTTTGACACAGTTAAGAATTTTTTCATGGAAACAAAGAATCAATTTTCTATTTATCCCAAAGTCTTTCGCACTGACAATGCTTTAGAGTTTACTCAAACAAGTCTTCGACAATATTGTGAATCCTTGGGTGTGTTGCAACAAACTTCTTGTCCTCATACATCCCAGCAAAATGGAGTGGCAGAGCGTAAGCATCGACATATTCTTGATGTTGCTCGGTCTCTCATGCTTGAAATGCATGTTCCCAAGTATCTGTGATCTGATGTTGTTCTCACTGCAGTGTACCTCATCAATCACATGCCGTCCACACCACTTGATGGGGATATTCCATTGCATAGGCTTTATCCAAAGGTTGATCTCTTTCCTCTCACTCCTCGGATATTTGAGTGTGTGGCTTTTGTTCAGGACTTGACTCCCAACCTAGACAAACTTGCTCCAAGGTCTATTAGGTGTGTATTTGTTGGTTAATCTCGTACTCAACGTGGCTATCGTTGTTATCTTCCTACCACCAGGAAATACATTATTTCTGCTAATGTCACCTTTTTCGAAGGTTAAAGATTCTTTGATAACAATCTTCTTGTTTCTGATAGTGTTTCATTGCCTTCGGTGGTCGAGACTAGGGAGATAGATGTTACTGATGCTCCTATTGCAGGAACCGAGGTATCTGACACCTTGCAGGTATATCGACGACGGCCACGTCCTTCCAGTACCAATCCTTCTTCATCGTCTGCAGATCTGCCACCCATTGACCTTGATTTGTCAATTACCATCAGGAAAGGTACACGTGCTTCTTCTGCTGCACACCCTATCTCCCATTTTGTGAGTTATGAGCGACTTCATCCTTCCTTTCATGCATTTGCCTTGTTTATCTCTTCTGAGTCCATTCCCAGGAACTACCAAGAGGCAAGCCTAGTACCTCAGTGGAAAGCAGCTATGGATGATGAAATGGAGGCACTGAAATCCCGAGGGACGTAAACACTTGTATTTAGACCAAAGCAAACCAATGTTGTAACTTGCAGATGGGTGTTTGCTGTACAGTACAAAGCAGATGGTACGGTGAATTGCTACAAAGTCCAGTTGGTTGTCAGGGGATTCACACAGGAATATGACATTGATTATACTGAGACTTTCTCTCCTGTTGCCAGATTAAATGCCATCAGGATCATTCTGTCAGTGGCTATAAATAACTCCTGGAATCTGTGCCAACTGGATGTAAAAAATGCATTTGGTGATCTGTCTAAGCTAGTATATATGGAACAACCTCCAGGGTATGTTACTCAGGGGGAGAATAAGATGTCTGCTTAAGAAAACAATTTATGGGCTAAAACAGAGTCCACGAGCCTAATTTGAAAAGTTTAGCAGTATTGTATCTGCTTGTGGCTTCCGCTGCTGTGTGGTGGATCACTTTGTATTCTACAGGGAAACAAAGAATGGCTGTGTCCTGTTGGCTGTCTATGTGGATGATATCTTGGTTACAGGAAGTGATACCACTAATACTCAGGAGACAAAAGATTATTTGCAGAAGTACTTTGTTACCAAAGACATAAGCAAACCTAAGTATTTCTTAAGTATTGAATTTGCATTCGCTAGAGACAGGATGATTCTATCACAGAGAAAGTATGCTATGGATCTCTTACAGGAGACTGGACTTTTGGGATGCAAGCCTGAGACTACCCAGTAGATCAAAGTCTGAATTTTTGGGATAGCTCCTCACCTCAATTAGAGGATGTTGGTAGTTACAAGAGACTGGTAGGAAAGCTGATTTATCTTACTGTTACTCGGCCTGATATTGCCTACATTGTGAGGGTTCTTAGTCAGTTCATGCAGAGACCACGAATGGTACACTGGCTAGGAGTTTTAAGGGTGCTGGCCTACATCAAGAAGACTCCAGGCAAAGGTTTGATCTATAAAAAGAATGATCATTTGCAGATAGAAGCCTATTCAGACTCTGGTTATGCTAGGAATAGAGGAGATAGAAAGTCCACTTCTGGATATTGCACATATGTTGAAGGCAATCTTGTTACATGACGCAGCAAGAAACAAAATGTAGCATCTCGCTCCAGCGCAGAAGCAGAGTATAGGTCCATGGCCCACTCTACTTGCGAGATGATATGACTTCGCTCATTTCTGACTGATTTGGGTTTTTCTACTCCTTCACCTATGTCCATATATTGTGACAATCAGGCGGCTATTTACATTACTAATAATCCCACCTTTCATGAACACACTAAACATATTGAGATGTACTGTCACTTCGTTCGTGAGAAAGTGATGCAAGGAGTTGTGTCTACAAGTCGTCTGATCAGTGTGCTGATGTCTTCACTAAAGGGCTTAGTATTGGGACTTATAGTTATCTTTATAACAAACTGGACATGATTGTTATATATACTCCAACTTGATGGGGAGTGTTAAGTCTTATGTTAAACCTTATAGGGTATTTGGATATCCATCTAAGGATCCATTTACATACTACCCTATATATATACTCTTTGAGCCCTAATATGAAGTTAGTTGATTGTTTTTCCCACTTGCACAGCTACCATTGCTATAACCCCTTAACCAAGCGTCTCTTCTTCGCTTCGACTGATGTCACATTCTCTGAATCTACTCCTTACTTTGGTGTTCTTCCACATCTAAACAATCACAATCTATTCCTCTACCTATTCCAGTGGAGCAATCTAGTCCTATTCAGTTTGTTCCTGTCAATATTCTTATTAGTTCATCCTAACCCTTGCAGGTTAACACAAGGCATTACAAGGATCTACCACAACCTTAACTACAGACCAATACTCAATCGCAATCTAAAGGTCCAAGTAACACTGAACTTGATCTTCCCATTATCCTTCGCAAGGGTAGCCGATCAACCATAACTCATCCCATTTCTAGCTTTATTTCCTATCATTTCTAGCTTTATTGCCTCTGAGTCTATTCCCAAGAACTTTCTAGAAGCTAGGCAGGTATCTCATTGGAAAGCGACAATGGACGAGGAAATGTAAGCTCTGTTATCTCGTAATACCTGTTGTGTTGGTTGTGGATGGATCTTCACTATCAAACACAAGACTAATGGGACATTAGACAGATACAAGGCTCATTTCGTGACCAAAGGATTCACTAAGACTTATAGGAAAGACTATGTAGAAACCTTCTCCTTAATGGCCAAAATGAACTCTATACGAGTACTACTATCTGTTTCTGTCAATCTAGGTTGAAAACTTCACCAATTGGACAAAAAAAAGTCTTTCTTGTAAGCAACCTCTAGAGTATATTGCTCAGGGGAAGAATAAAGTGTGCTCCCTGAAGAAGGTTGTTTATAACCTTAAACGGAGTCCTAAGACATGATTTGAAAATTTCAACAAAATTGTGTCAAAAGTTGACTTTCAACGATGTACAATGGATCATTCTGTTTTTATCAAGAAAAGCAGTAAAGGATGTGTCATACTTGCAATATACATTGATGATATCATTCAAATAGATAATGATTCTAAGGTATCTTGGAGACCAAGGAATATTTTAGTAAGAATTTTGTCATAAAGGACATGGGAATCTTAGATATTTCTTTGGAATCAAGTTTGCATATGGAAAAGACAAGATGACTCTGTCACAAAGAAAGTATGCATTAAATCTTCTTTATGAGATAAGCCTTCTAGGGTGCAAGCCAAAAGAACTCCAATTGATCCAAACCCAACGTTTTGGGATGATAGTTCAACGATGCTTGAGGACATCAAATAGTGCCACAGGTTGATTGGGAAATTGATCTACCTAACTATCACGCGACCCGATATTTCCTATATAGTTGACTTACTTAACAAGTTTATGCATGAATCACGTGATGTTCATTAAAGAAGAGTGTTGCAAGTTCTGGCCTACATTAAGACACACCCAACAAAGGCCAGGTATATCAAAGGCATGAAGTCTTGATATTGTTGACTACTCTGACTCAAACTATGCCAGTGATCGTAGAGATAGAAGTCAACATCTAAATATTGTACTTATGTTAGAAGAAACTTGGTGAAATAAAATATGGTGTCTAGGTTCAGTGATGAAGAAGAATACAAATCCATGACACAAACTGCTTGTGAAGTGAAGTAGATTAAATCTCTTTTTTTGATCTAGGACTCTCAGTGGAACTTCTTATAAAGATGTTTTGTGACAATCAAGTGGCAATCTCCATAACTAATAACCGAGTCTTTCGTGAGAGAACAAAATACATCGAGATAGACTACCATTATATAAGGGAAGTTGTTATGAATGGGCTAATCTCTACTCCAGACACACCTTCTTCAAAGCAGTTGGCACATATCTTCATCAAAGGGTTAACTATATGATTTTTTGAAACTATTGGTAACAAACTGGACATAATAAATATATATGCTCCAACTTGAGGGAGAGTATTAAAGTTATTAATATATTGTTAAAAGAGTAAATGGATCCACCTACCCATGTATACATGTAACCTCTATAAGTAGAAGAATAGTAGTAATCAATCACAACTTTTTGCCATCTTTTTACTTTAACAGTAATCATCCATCAAAAAAGTTTGTTTGTAATTATCACAAAAGAGGACAATGTTAGTTTATGATAAATAAATAAATATTTTGTTCCTAATTTCTGATGGTTACGATCATATTTTCATCTAACTCTGGTTGTATGGGTTTTAGCTTCAAGGAAATGCACAATAAAGACCACCAACACAAACTAAGGAAGAACATTCCTCCAAGAAGCAGCTTCAAGCTTTATTATTTCATTGTAAATACAAGATTCGTGTACAGGTCTAGAAATATGCTTAGATATGCACAATCTCTCAAGAATGCTTCTCATTTCTCATTACTTAAATTATCTCATTTACCCTATGTTGACTTAGAAGTTGCTAGATGACTTAGCCGACCACCCAATTTTCCATTAATATACTAGTTTATGATAGTAGCCAACCAGTATCATTGAGCATTTGAGCCAATTCTCATCTTGATGTAGAAGCAACTAAAGAAATCCATTAATCAACTAGTTTAGCGCAATTTTCATCATTTCATACAGCAGACTAAACAGCTTTAGAGTCATCTTCTTGATCTTTGAATGTTGTGAAATTCAAAACAGTAATTGACTAATACCTTTTTATGGTCAACTGGTATTCTTAACAGTTTCTTGCTACAAAACTGAATTATATCTGTTCGAAAACACATACCTTGGTCCACCAATGGGTTTTAGTTGCATTGATCCTTTCCCCCTTTTTTTTAAATGTTAGAATACTGTAAATTACAAACATGACTAACATCCTTATTCTGTCCACTCATAAATTCCCAAACAGAAATGTTGTTTTCTTTCCAAAAGGCCTCGCTCTTGTAATTGAAGTTAAACAAGGATGTTCTATCACTTGGAATAAGACTTGACTAATTCCCTTGTTAGTTGTCAAAGATATCCTCTTCACATGTTGTACATCACATTTCATGGTAAAACCCAACATAATCACAAACCAGTCAATGCCCAAACAAAGATATGTTTGAAATACCTGCTCTCGTTAGAATTTGGATATTTTGTCAACGAGTTTATTCCAGCAGCATGGATAAAATCATAGGTTCGAGGATACGTTGAGAAAGGCTCGCACCTGAAAACATAAAATGGACACAAATGGCAAAAATTAAAATGATCCTTCTTAAGGTCCTACAAATACTGTGAAGGTTTCAACAATGGCAATGAATAAATGACTGACAGAAGTTTTTTTTTCTATGGTATTAAAATAGAAAACAAATATCAGTGCCTTCATATCACATTGGAATTTTGGTAATAATGTTGTCTATCACTCTTCAAGGACACAAAAGACTTACCAATCATGATAAACTCCAATGAGACCTCTGTCATAAATAACTCCCAAAGTTAGTGGTTTTCGGGCAGGAACAACATTCATAACCCAGACAGGATCAGTTGACACAGCTGCTGCAAAACCACCAAAAAATGCATTCATGTCCATAATGTTACGAACAGAAGTAGTTCCCAATTTTAAGCCCAACATTTTCTTATAATAAGCAACTCGTCTAGTCCAACGACGTGTATCAGCTTGAAACACATCTACTCCATTTCTTATGAACGAGGCTCTAGCCGGAGATTTCATTAGCCTGTCCGGCCAATTAGGAATGGATCCCACAGAAATCTCCCCTGCTACTGATAACTTGCTGACACAGTTCTTCAAGTTGATGTACCTACAAGAAGAGTCAGCTTATAAGTAGCAAGAAGGCAAACAAGCTATCAAGCCGCTCCTCCCTTCCCATGGTGCACAAGCATTTGCTAGCATTCTTGCTTGAGTGTTTGCATGGATGCATCTGTTTCTGTATATATGTCTAGGCCACTACAGGTGGCTATAAAATAATTGCTCTAGCTATAAAAAGAAGAAGAAGAAAGAACGTGTAAGATTCACCAGGCTTCACTTGGGTCTTCAGATTCACTGCATAGATCAAGTCCAAATTCATTTTGGTTTGGAAAACATGAATCTGCAGAGGGTTTCTTCCAGATGACAGTATTTCCATCCACAACAATCAATTCATAACACAATGATCGTGCCATGGATTGGAGATCACCCCATTCTTTATCTTGATTAGGCCACTGTACAGGGGGTCCAGATATAACTAGGTATCCTCCAGGCCGTAGTAACCGATCCACTTCAGTGAAGTAGGTACCATCTGCAATCATCACATGATTAGAAAAAGGAAGGAATCGCTTTTTGGGGGGAAAAGATAATAAATGTGAGTACTTACTGTAGGCAGTAAATGGGATCAAACACCGCGAACAATGCAGCAGGTCAAAGGAGTATACAGGGAATGGAAGACGACGTGTGCCAAGCATGGCAACAAATGCAGGTATCCCCCTCTCCAATGCAAACTGTATCTGTGACTTGTGTGAATCTCTTGGAGCAAAGGAAAGTGTTAGGATGTCTTCCTTAAGCATATATCCACCAAAGCTAGCAACCTGCAACAGTTGTGTATTCAAGATAAATTCAAGAAATAAATGGCAAATAAATAGAACTGATACAGATCTTACCCCACAGCCCATATCTAAAGCTGTCCTCAAAACACCCCCACTTATTGGAATGTATTGTCCAAGTTTCTCTAGATATTTTACAGCACCTTCAGGGAACATAGTGCCACCTCCTGGGAAAATAAAGAATTCCCCTTCTTTTTTCATCCAGCCTTGATGACCTTTCCTTTCAGCAATTTTATCATGTGGCATGTTACTATGCCATATCTACATAAGATCAAGGGGGGACATAAGCCAAAAGGCCAACATGCAAAAGGAGGACTTTGCAATGAGAGCAATCTCTTTTTAGTGGGAACGAATAAACTGTAATGACCTCTTACTCTAATATAGAGTCAAGTAAATTTAAAAAAAATGCAAGTGATCATAACATGCAGGAAACAACAAGGAAACTATACTCATATATGCTCACATGCACATAACAACAATCTCCAACTAGTAATCAAGAACTTTGCAAGTATGGGAAGCAACAAAGCACTATGCTTAAGTCTAAGTGTAACTCGTAAAAGAAGAATAAAACAAGTCAGAACTAAAAATAATATCAGAAACAAGTTAAGAGAAACCTAAAGAAAAACAATTAAGGAACAAAACTAAAAAGAATGAACATATGGAAGCATGTTTAAGAATCAAAGATGGAAGGTAGCAAGATTGATGCATCCAAAAAAGAGATTAAAAAGTACACTATTTTTCTGCTTTTGACCAAACTAGAAGTGACTTCTACTGCCAAAATAAATAAGTAAAAAAAATTTAAGTTTCCATTTTAGCAGTAAAAAAAAGTTTCGCTTGAATTTTCCAAAAATAAAAAATATATTGTCCTGATTTGTGCACTTTTGGTGATATGAAATATTAAGATCTTATGCATCATTTTTACAGAGATAATTTCATTGGATAGATAAGATGCCAACCATAAACGTAACATGTAAAGGAAGAAATGGTGTCCATTAAAGAGGTTGAGATGTACTTTACTAATTAAAAAAATCTTTATCTTATGACATGAGTCACTGCAAGTACTGTACACACCAGGCAGCAACCTGTTTTGTGAACCAGTGTAATCCGCTCAGTAACACAGCATGTATGTTATAACCTAACTGAGGTTTGTAGGAGGATGGCAACCCAGCTTGTGGAAGTGAATATGTGTACCCAAGTCTGAAAGCACAATTAATTAGTTTGTGTAGTGGTCCCGTGATACCAACATTATGGTTACCAACCCATCTATTCTGCTGTACACAGAAACACCTTTGAGACTAAGGCTGACAGAGAAAGCTCTTGGGAATGCTCATTAGGAGGATGAAAGGACCCAACATACTTGAGACTGTTCAAGTCATTGTCAAACTTATTGTGGATTGACAATCAAGAAACCTCCGAAGCATTATTGTGGATTGATGATCAAAGCACCCTCCACGGAATTATTGTGGCTTGACGACCAAAGAAACCTCTAAGGTGAGAAGGGCATGAGTGCATGTTCACACGTCAAACAACTTAGCTAACATATAAAGTTGATGGTTCTTAGATTTTCTTTTACTTGCCCTTTAGATTTTCTACGAGCAACTTACGAAGGGGTTGCACACCTAAAAAATACTGGAATTGATTTGAACAAAAAGTGAATTCCTATCGACAAATCCTAGTGCTTGTGCACATGGTTGAAAATGAAACCAATGGAAAGTGAATTTCATTGGATTCTAAAGTATAAAAACTAAATCCACCCCTCATTTCCCATCTCTCACCCTACGATTTCAACAAACTTGTTTCCTCTCTCCCTTGCCCCTCTTCCTCTCCCACGTGCTCCACCTTAACCCGTCAACGCCAATCTTCCTCTCCCCTGTGCCCTAAACCCGTCAACGTAGCGTCATCATCCTCCACCTCCGACACAACAGTCGTCATCTCCTCCTTTGATGTAGCAACCATCGTCCTCCTCCTCCTTAATCCACCGACGACCTTCTTCGTCTCCCTCGTGGCCTAACCTATCGACAGTCGTCTTCCTCTCCCCTGTGCTCAAACCTACTCATGATTTTTCGTCTATAAATATGAGATAGTTTATTAAAAGGAACAGCAAATTGCTCTGCAATTTTTTTAGATTGTTTTGCAATTTTTTTATCAAAAGATCAGCCTATGCTTACAAGACAAACCATCTACTTTACAACTTCGCCATATTGCATATTATAATTTTTGTGTGAAGCAATTTTTCGTTTCAAGTTAGTAATTGTGAAATTAACATTGTCTGCTTTCCTTTGAAATTTGTCGATAAATACAAACACCTATATTTCAATTTCTTTTGCTTTCTTGAATAAGCAAAAACAACAGGAACCTTGGTCAACGGAAAATCAATTTCCCTTACTCTTCAATTCCTGTCAATTTCTGTTGACCCCAGAAATCCATTTTCTGTCAAATCTTATGCACAAACAGGCCATTAGAGTCTGTTTGAAACCACTTTTATCTAGATTCTGATCACTCGTTTATGGTAGAAGCTAAAAAAACTCCAAAAGTAGTTCCAAATAGATATTTGCCATTCCACTTCTCCCACAAGCTACAACTTCTGGATGGACAATCCATGTGTATTTTTGTCTAGTTGGAGAAACTGATAGACTGAAGAAAATAGCACCAGAATGCCTTTAATACCATTGTTCTTTTTAAACATTTACTTTAAAATGCAATTTCTAATTACAATCCATACCATTGACCCTTGTACTTCAAAGTAATTAAAGCATTACTAGAAGCTAATTTCTACTAATAGGTCCTTTCTTTCCCAAACAAGATTCTAGAAATAATCCAGAATCGAGTATTTATAAAAACTCTCAGAAGCTAGCTTTTGGAAATAACCCAGAATTTAACTTTTAGATTTATGAGGTTCCGAATGGACCCTTAGTTTGTTGAGTAACCTCCAGGCCTGGAAACTAAGGTGTCCAAGTGACTGGAAACAGATTCACCAAACTCATAACCTTGCATATCCTAGACAATGCAATTCTGCAGTATCTGCTAATATAAATTCGATCCAATCTCTGTCATTTTCACACAAACTACGAGAGCTAACTAGTCATCATTAGATCTCAAAATGGACATTTCCTGCACCGTACCACTGGACTTCAGTAAGACAGCAGCTACTTCCACCCTGAACTTGGTACCCATGCTCAATCCAGCTTGGCCAATTTCACAAACTCACCCACAAATCACTTCACCAACCACACCAGCCAAACCAAAACACGCACGCCAAACAAAATCTAGAAACAGACCACACCAGAGCGGCCAAAGATCGTACCTTGTGCAGGCTCTCGGGCCAGGGGATGGGCACACGGTACCCATCCAGCGGCGGAATCAAGCAAAGCAGAGTCTCCTCCGGCTTCGGGCAGTGCCTCTCCCTGTAAAAATTCATATGCCTACTCAACTGACTGTTCCTCCTGGGGTCCTCGCATGGCATGTGGTCGACCTCCTCCGCAGAGCAAGCGTCAATCACCACCGCCCCATCGCCACCCTTCTTCTGCTGCGCCTTCAACTTATGCCTATCACCGTCGTCGAAGATCGCCAGGATCCTCTCCCTCTGCCGCGGATCCGACGAGAGCGCCAGCGTCCTCCGCCCGGACGCCGCGAGGGAATCGCCGAGCGAGGTGAAGACGAACAGAAAGAATACGAGCACGACGGCGAAGAAGCAGAAGGAGACGAAGTCGAGGAGCTTCCAGTGGCGGACGGGGGAGAGGAAGCTGGTGGCGGAAATGCCGCCGCCCCCGCGCTTCGAGGCCGGGAGATTGACGTGGCCCATCCGCTGAGTGGAAGCGAGATCAGATCCAGTACATCTACAGAGCCGAAGCACTCCACTTCCCCTTCTATAATTCCTTCTTCCTTTTTTTAGTATAAAGAAAGAGGGAGAGAACTGGACTGGCGGTGGGAATGAGGGGGCAAGATCTTGTGCTACTTTTTGGCTAAATGCTAAAATTTAAGCTGCTGTTTTTGGTGGTTGTTGGTGGTTTTTGTTGCTGTTGCTGTGCTTTAACTTGTGGTTCATTTATTCAGGACCTCAGGTAGTTCTATACTTCTACTCCCCTAAACATTCTTTTAATATCAGGTCCATTGTCAGCCTGCTTGGACCCTTTTTTTATCTGTCATGGTCCAAATAACCCCTTTTCTGTTTTCTAAATAAAAATTTCTACACATAATGAAACTCAAATCCGCAACCTTCTGACAAAAGTAATAGTCATATACTGAATGTTCTATGCTTTATTCGGTCCAAATACCGTATTTGAGAGGTGAAGCCTGCCCCCTTTTTGAATTTACATCATAATTTGGTTGTATGAATACATACAATAGTGTTGCACTTCTTTTTTCTATTTTAATTTTCCTTTTAAATTACACTATGGTTTTAATTATTGCACAGTAAAGTACATGGGATAAAAAATTTATTATGGTTCGACAATCCTAATTTTTAATCTAGAAGACATATTTTCAATTAATTCAAACAAATAATGTAATCAAAATGATTTGGATTAACGATAGTATTTTTTGTTTTTCTTATAATTAAAAAAATAAAAAAAATGCATCAGATACAACTCACTCGGATAGTTATAGTTTCATGCAAAATATGCAGTTTCATTTTGTCCTTTTTTTTTACTGTCAAATATATAAACGTGAAGGTTTGTAACCTACGGATAGTCTTCAATCTTAATAAAGAATGGGCTCTGAAGTTAGGAAGGCTTCCTTTATTGTGTGATAAAGATTGCTTCTGTGACTAATATGGCTGTAATTGGGCGCAGGGAATTGGATTGTACCAGTCATACGGGCTTCAAATCCTTTATAAAAAGAAAAAAAAAGTCATTTTGGGAACTTTGTGGTGATGCTCGATTTGAAGTATGTTTATGAAAAATATACGTGTGTGTCCGCACTTAAATGTAAGTTTGACAAAGTATCAAATAATGTGTTGTACTGATGAATGGGAGTAGTGAATTTTTTTATTTTTTTATTTTTGAAATCAGTAGATATGTTTTTTTATCCTTATGGTCTGTGAGATTCGAACTTGAGAATGAGATATAAACTCCATCTCTCCTGGTCGACTGTACCATGGCAGTTTGTTAGAGAATAGTGAATTGTCAAAAAAACAACTATTGTATGGACTTGTATGTAAGAGGAGAAAGCATTTGTAAAAGCCCTCCAAAAATTCGATCGATTATTTCAACTTTATCTTGCTGTTGAGAAAATTGTGAAGAGCTAGAAAAAAAACCAGCTACATGGACTCATAAATTAGAGGAGAAAGCAATTGTAATTTTTTTCTCCAACATTCATTCAATCAAGTATTCGATTTTATATTGTCTTCTCCCATTCCAAATTCTTGTGTGCTAGGCTTCGATTACACCGGTATACTTATTTATTGTATCCATTATCGATATTTTATGAACGATAGACTTAAAACACAGTCCACCATCTTTAAGGACTCCTCAATAAATGGGATACTTGCTTGCCAACCATATATTGTATAAAATCTTTTAAGTCATCCCATTTTAAGAACTTATGAAATACCTCAGATAATGCCACAATCCATTCTACATTCAATAATGTATCGATCTACTTCAACAAGTCTACGCATGAGGGTAAAGGCAATACTGGATCTCTCCAATATTGTCAAGGTAGTTTAGGAACTTTGTATGTGCTATAGAAGAAGTCTAAACTCGAAGATAGAATGACCTACCCATGATGTTCTGTCGTTCATGCATACACTAAAAGGTTGCGTTTGGGAAGGTTTATGGGTGGAACGTTATGGCATTTTTCATATTGTGTGCTTAACCCTACTCTAACGGCCATGACATGACAAATTGTGGGAAGAATCCACCAAATTTTCTATAGTGTTATCTAGTGTTATTTTTGAGAATCCAAGAATACAACAAAAGTTGGATTATGGAGATTCTGGCTAGATTACTGAATTACAATGACCTTTCCCAAAATACCAAAGTCAAATTACCTTCCATACCATCAAAAGGCAATAGCAATATATTTCAAAAATGAATATACTTTATCACCTTCTTTATGACTTCCTACATCATCATTCATTATTCACCGTCCCAGCATGTTTGACTCCATGACCTTACCCACATTACCTTCCATGCTCCATGCTCGACAACAATCTTGCTCATAATTCCGCGCTAGACGGCAACCTTGATCCACAATCCCAAATGCACGTCGAAAGGGTTGGAATAGGAAGAAGACAGTTGAAATGGTAGCTCAAATGTTTTTTTTTTTTTTGTAATGTTAAGTAATATTAGATTTTTAATCTCAAGGACAAAAATCCAGGAGAATCAAGGGTCCAGACAATCACAAAAATACTTAGGCAATGTTCCTGCCAATAATACAGACAGCGAGTAAGCTGGCAATAATGTTTTCAAAATTTAAAAACAAAAGACAAGCTACTGCTCCATAGCTTCAGCAGCCGCAGCAGCAGCAATAGGAATAGTGGAGTCATTAGAGGTGGGAGGAGCATCGGAGGAAGCAGATAGGTTCTCTGCCCAGGCAGCCTTCATAGAGGCTAATGTGCTCCTCAAATCCTCCTTTTCAAAACCTGGTCGAAGAGAATCTAACCAGTGTCCCATTAGTCCAATTATATCAGAAATAATAACATAAGAAGACTTGAAATTATTACGGAAAATCCTGTTGTTTCTTTCTTTCCAGGTTACCCAGAGGATAACTTGAATCAAAATCAGCAGCAGGGCCTATTACGCCCAACAGAGAAGGAAGAGGGGCAAAATCAGCTAGAACATGCAAAGTTAGAAATCTGCCAGTCTTGCACCGAATAAAACGCAAACCATTCGACAAATCGTCGAAGTAAAAGGATGGAGCAGGGCAGAGCAAAGAACCAGAGAGAAGGTCTGGTTCAACTCCGATGGGGGAGGGAAGATGCTTCCCCTTGCCGCGTACCTGCCTTCTCTTTTTCCGTTGGCAGAGGTAACCAGGTCTGCGAAGGCAAGGAAGAGATGGAACAAACTTTGCTCCATTACCTTTGACGACATAGCAACCAGGATGGTCGGCCAGCAGCCGAGGTCCAGTGGCTGGAACTAGACTGTTGTCCCAATCCACAACCTACAAGTTCCTGAAGTAGGACGCCTTACCGAAACCCTCCCCAACGAGATGACCTCTGCCCATCTCCGTCGACGTGTGGCGATCCACCCCCCTGCAGTCCTCCGTGTCGACCAGCAGCCGGAGACCAGTGGCTGGAACAAGATGTTCCTCCCCCGTCCCCCTCAAGGGACGAGATCACAGGAGGAGGAGGCGCTACTGTTGTTGCTGATGCCGCCGCTCCCGGTTTCTCAGCGCAGACGCTCCCGATCCACAACCTGCAGGTTCCTAAAGTAGGACGCCTTACCGAAACCCTCCCCGGCGAGATGACTGCTGCCCATCTCCGTCGACGTGTGGCGATCCACCCCCCTGCAGTCCTCCGTGTCGGCCAGCAGCC